>KN882721.1:1141-11210 GCA_000934455.1 Apostichopus parvimensis
TAATTACCGATGGTAGCAAGCTGTGTGTGTATTTTCTGGGATCGATGGTGGTGTCTAACACTTCTGTTACACCTCATTCGAAACTAGGTCAGATTACCAGCATGAGAAGTTTCTTTGTGCGTGAGTCTTCACACCCTTTAAATACATGGCAACAAAACATCAGTCAAAGAATCGGCACGATTTCCGTACCTGACTCAAGCCTCGTAGTATTGCTTTATAAATTAACAGAAAATATAATTGGGCTGCCCTCAAAAGCCCTGTGCGGTTACTGACGGTAGACGGTAGATTTGTGTTACGCACTGGCATCCTTTTTAGGTCTTTTCCAGCAACCTACTGTATGTCCACATTGTGAAATTCTAGGCCTGAAACCTACTTCTAAAGGCTAACCAATATGTATGTACAAAAATTCTTAACTGGTTAGAAAGGGAAAAGTTCAAATTCTCTAAGAGCTATAAGAAATGAAAAGAAAAAAAAAGCACTCACCAATTCCAATTTTCTCTTCTTGCTAATCAGAAATTCTAAAGCCTTGTTAACTTCTGTCAAGCCCCATTTATCAGGATCAGCCATCAGTTCATGAAGGTCAGATATATGACTATTGTGCTATATTTTACGCGAAGGGAAAAAAACAAAAGTAAAGAAAATAAAGAAAATTTCAAATTACAATGAAATTAATGAGGTGGGTGGGGGTGGGAGGAAATTAAAATTCTCATGGCCAGACCACTGAGAGACTCACAGTAGAAGGGTTTGCTGATACATACATGTATTATTATGCCTTTTGTTTTAAATTGTAACGGCAAAGACACGATTTACCGTGTGGTGTTTCTGTGGTTTCTTGTCTGTGTACTGAAAGTATACAGAATTCTACCATCAATGTAGTTTTTCTTCAGTACAGTACAGTATATGGAATTTTTTCGAGGCAATTTAAAATTTTATTTCGAAATAAATGAACTAGAGATCTTCCGCCGATTTGGTTCAAAAGTTATCAAAAAACATTAAAAATGAATGGTAGGGGCATGAAATTTTTTTTTGATACAGTAGAATACAAGATCATACAGTTCATAACATGTTAGGTCTGTCAATTTTATGTTTTTTTTGTTACCCTGGTTGGAATGGAATATGGGTGACGGGATAAAACAATCTTAATTATAAACCAAAATTATTTAAGACAGTTCCTTAAGAAAATGAGACGGCTTTCAGATTATTATGATATGAAAGTTCAATAAAAAGTCAGTCCTTGTGGGAAAAGAATCTTTTTGACGAGGGGGGGTGGGGATGGTGGAGAGAGGAGCGGAGGATAATAATTTGCTCACATGACAAACACTGACATTTCCCAAAAACCTATAAAACAGTTCCATAAGAAAATTGAGATTGTTAAGATGCATTAAAGTTCACTAGAAAGTCAACCTGTAATAGATGTTACATTAAGATGACGAATGTACTGCTGACATTAGAGATTAAGTAAAACATGGTTCCAATGAAGCAACCAACACAAAAATCTTCATAAAATAGCAAATGAAATGATTGACGTTTGCCAAATGGGTCACACTGGACCAATGAAAGGGACATCTGGGGAGAGCCTCTATGCCATACTTTTTTAATTTATTCTTTTTGGATGCTCGCTTTACGATGTAAAACAGACCAAAGTTTTCATTTGACTGTAAAAAAAAAGGTCAAAACGAGGACAGAACTCACCGGATGACCTAACTTTGGCCTCTTGTCTGTCTTTTGACGATGCTTCAGAATTAATTCATTTACTGTGAAAGAAACAAAAGACAAAAAAAAAAAAAACACGTCAAAATTTTGGGAAATATGATTGTAACAGAGTGACAAAGGAACAAACTGTTTCACCCCCTCTCTCCATAACGAATAAATATGTAACAGAGAACGTGCTCAATTCCCATGACTTGTGGTAATAAACACAAAAGACTATTGTTTCTGCATTCTTTCTTAACTGTCATTGTCTCAGAGAATACAGTAAATAGTAGCATAGCCTTCAAAAATCAGAACTGATAATAAATACTGATAAAGGTACCGCTGTGCTTTTAGTGTTCACAGCCTTTTTTTCGGAGCACAAAAGCCGTACAGGCATACACACAGGGAGATAAATATGACTCATTTTGCAATAATTGTTATTCTTTTGTTTTCGTTCTTGACAAAGTCAATCAAATCGCCTCTGATCAGTCAATATATTTAAAAAAAAAAATTTATGGTACCAACATACTCAGTGAACCATACTGAAATTCCAGTAGAGAGGGAAAATGTAATATTTGTCAGTAACAGCAACTAGGCTACTGTATGCCAACTTCTAATACCTTGTAGGTCCTCATAATTTTCAATATAAGACGTTGAAATCATTTTTCCTGCCACAAACCAGATCAGAAATTGTTTTCCAAACTCTTTACGGGAATGATTTTTAGGACAAGTGGGGAGAAATGTATGAAAGCTTTGTTTTATCAAAAGCCTTTAGCCTTGTCTGTATTTTATTAAAATATGATTTACAAAAATGTCCGCAAATTTGTCACGGTCGAGCTGCTTGCTTGCTTGCTTACAAGGGGTCTATCTCTGCGGCTGGTGTCTTTTCTGAGGCCACGAAGGGGATGCAATTCAGTTTTGGAAGGAACCATATGAAGCGACTCAAACCAACTTGCCTTAGAAAACTGTTTCTATGAAACGTTAGAAAATTGAACAGGATTGCCAGCGTATCAATATTATCCATAAAGCTGAAGATGTTAACAATTTCACTGCAAGTTCTCCTCCTCACTAGTAATTTGAAACACATCCATGTTCAATAACAGGGTATTAGGGGTTAAAGCTTCCATACATTGGGACATTATGAAGTACGTCAAACTCTACGAAACCGCAAAACGGCCAGAGAACCTTGTTCGCAAACACTGTTGCCCAATTCTCGACTTCGAGAGAGTCGGTTCTAAGATGTGACTGATAATACTCACAAGCAAAATTTGGGAATATTTGATCTGTTTTTTCTATTGCAAAATTGCACTTCGGACATTTGCTTCTCGCTTTCAAGCTCTGTGTTATACATCTGTAGCTGAAATGAGACAAATAATAAAACAAAAAAGGAAAATGTGATATGTACCGTATTAACATCGCAACATCACACACATACCTTTCATAAGATATATTTATTCCAAAAGAAAATTTTGTATCTTTGAATTTTTTATTATTTTCATTTTTTATTACAATATCTGTAAAACATTAGTGGTCATAGTTTTCAGGGTTTGATAAAGTGTAAATGGACTACCTTAATTCACAGTCTCTTGTCAACGATTGTTGACAATGTACGCAAATTCCATAAAGACTTACCGGTTTGGGAGGGGGGGGTAGGGATTTACAAGCCATGATATTTATCTGTCTCCGAAGTGCAAATGTAGTTTGGAGACAGGTAAGTAAGAAAGGTGCAAAGTAAATCTTTTACATGGTTAAAGCCTAATTGCAAACACAACCTCACCCTCAACCCTAAACCTAACCCTCAACCTCAGATGTAAACACAACCTCTCTAATGACAATGCCAAAAAAGTGACATCTTAATACAATTTGACAGTATCTGTATATATTAATAGCTTTCAGATATTGCTTGAGATGCATTTTTCATGAGCTCTGATGATCTTATCATTGCTGCACTTCAAGTGGACGAGAGATGCTAAAGTACAGTACACCCTCAAACATTCTTCTGCAGCACTGGACTGTCGGTGTTAATTGGGATTTCCCCCTTTAAAGCATATTCGCTCAATACATTCAACAACTGATCGGCAGGGATTTCCCCCATTTGCAGCAAACCAGTTTTTCAATGATACATATGCTTCCAATAGCTGGCTTGAGGAAGGGATGCCTTTCATAATTACTGTACTTGGACACTGTCTTGGGGGAGGGGGAGGGGAGGGGGGACTGGCACAAGTTTCTAAGGATATGAAGATTTGTCTGCAATATATAGTTGTGCAAACATATTCCCTTAATGATAAATGATGGCATGTTTATTGCCATAACTGTATTACTTCAACAATTAACAAACAAGCCTCTTTTCATTAATTAATACTATAATGGAATCATGTTAAGAACAGGATATATTTGTCCCAAACTTAGTTGTAATTATTGTAAATGTATGACATATCTGAGACCATAAAGACATCTTTTTTATAAACTTACCAGAAACTGTGCCCACAGTTGGTAATATAAGCCTCATCGATGACGTCAAAACAGATCGGACTGAAGAGAAATAAGAAATGACAAAAAAGAGAAGAACGTTAAACCTCTTACTTTTTCAAATCACCCGAGCCCAAAGAAGTCTTACAGCCAATTGTCACTCTTAATGTAGAAGTGTACATGAAAATTTAATGCGATTTCATATGATGTTTGATATGTATGCTATTGTCATATTCATCTACTGTAACATTAATGAGCAAACATTTTCAATTTTTCCCATGTTCACAACAATATTTAAATACTCTCGTCTCAGTGAATGAGATGAAAGAGCCCCCCCAAATGCCCTAGCAGTTTGATCTATACTCCGCGACTGAAAATGCAAATTACATACAAATATGACAAAAACTCGTGAAAATGTGAGGATTTTATGTTCATACTAAATTCATGTTTTCACAGCATGCATTTGGAAGTTACAGTAGGATATTCAGGAATCAGGATCCAAATCGTTAATAGGTGAAATGTGATTTGTAGTGCTTATTGTGGTTCACATCTACACTGTAAAGGTACTGCACAAAAGAGGATTCTTCGTGTACACAAAAAAGCTTTGTTTCTCTTAGTGTTTAATTCCTCGTAATGCCAGGTTGTCGCTGCACGCATTTTACTGAAATTCACTAGAGATTGTCAGGGGTTTCACCAAATGCAATAACTGCTGTAGGTAGTTTGTCACTAACAGGTGACCCATGGGGGGGGGGGGGAAACATGTGGGAACCGTTTTGTTTAAACATTTTACGAGACGTTTTCGCTATGATTCTGAAAACAGGACAAGTTTTAATGTCAATGTTTCGAAGGATGATGGGGTTGCTAATTTCTCATTGCAGCTGTGCCTAACTTCCTATTAAAGCCCTCCCCGAAACAGCAATAGTCAATAACTTGTTTACCATGCTTTTTCATGTATTTCTGACAAATTGTTTGCCAAATAGTGATATCGCAATAATATCCCCCCCCCCCCCTTTCTGTGGCAGGCACTTTCACAATATCACCAGAAAGTAAGTTAGCATTTTCACATGTTTTTACGAATTTTCTAGAAAATCTGGAATTGTTTGTCACAACATCCTCAATAACATGTACTGTATACAGGCCTGGAATTTCAGGCTATTTACGCAGAGGATTTCGCTGTTTGCCAATACGAAAAACAGGGCACTTGTACTTTTCTGCTTGGTGTAAAATTAATATTGCTTAAAATTGTATTTAATGCAAGGAAAATGCAAGTGGGAATTTGATTTAAGCCAGTAGAATTGTTATGCACCAGTTGGCATTTTTAGCTTACATGTGGCTAAAAAATTATGAAATTCTAGGATTGGTACAGTACATATACTGCACTATGCTCAGTATGCTATATGGGTTAATCGTTCCCTGGTCACAGTACCAACCCATAAATAAATATTATAAAAAATATCTTGTTGCTAGGAAGTAACTATTCCCTGGTACCATATAAGCCAACCAGCAAAAAAGGTCCACAGAATATAATACAAAGTAGCGGTAGCACAGCCTAAAAGAAATAATTAAAAATAAATAAGTATATAAATAAATAAGTAAATAAATAAATAAAAAATTTGAATGATAAAGAACACAGAAAGGGAAAGATGTCACAAAAACCCTCAAAAAAAAGAGGGGGAAATAGATGGAAAATGCCACAGCAAAATTAATTCTGTGATTCATACAGTACTAGTTTGATATATAAAGTAGGAACCCAATTTGCTTCTAAGCCATTATTACCTGGCCAAATTCCTGCCTCTTAATAGTAGTAGGGTGCCAGACACAAAGAGGTATAACTTAGTGTGTCAGAATCTGAGTACAGGATCACCAAGCTACCAAGGTAATCCTTCCTCATTCTTCAAATTCCTGTGTGTCTAACCACAACAACAATCCTAGGTCACGACCTCTACAACTCAATAGGTGATTTCGAAGGGAAAAAGGAGAAGCGAAAATGTTGTAAAGCCCCAAACAGACCGAGGCAGCAGGGTTTTTTTTTTTTTTCTTTCTTCTTCCCTTCTTTCTAAGGCCCCTGGTATTTTGTTACCAGACTAGACTGAGCCTGTATGGGTTTATTGAAATGAAGCCCTCTTACAGTGGGAGGAATTTTTGAAAGCCCTGGGAAAATTTCTTTGCATGTTGCAGATGTCGAAAAAGTTAAAAAGAGTAAGTTCGGAGATATATACTACAACCAGAATACGAAGACGTTTAGTGGTTCCGATGCCTAGACATATTCAAAGTCTCGTAAGCCATGCATGTTTAATATTAATGAACTTGTGCACACCAAAATGATTGAGGAATTATTTATTGAATGTGGCAACATATAAAGGAAGGTACCAGGAATCAGTTATTATGCTTTTGACAATTTCCCATTCAGCCCCATCCACCCAAAATATTGCTGAGGTAAACCTGTTGTTGCAAAGAACATGTACAGGTACAGTATACTTTGTAGTTACATCACCATACTAAGTATGAACTAAATCAGACATACGGTTGAAGAGATATTGACATTTTAATAATTTTATGTTAAGTCCTGCCCACTTAATAATATTCATTATTAATATTCATGAGATGGGAACCACAACCGTTGCCATCACATACACACCAGACACACACCCACACACGCTAGCATGATTGCAAAGGTTACTGAGCCTTCGGCAACATAACCGAAAAGGGATTGATTTGGTTAAACCACATGTGAGTGACTAAGTATGCATCTTAAATTTTGTTCATTATCACATACTTAATCTATAGCACCTTTGTATTAAATTTGAGGTCATTCTTCAAAAACGTTATCATTCTTCAAAAACGTTCTGAAACAAAAACCGAAAGAGAGTTTCATTATAGTCATACTGGGTTAACAATTCAGCATTACAAGTGTCATACTGTAGATTTTACCAAACTACGTTACGGTAGCTGCCTATTAGAATATGTATACATGCTGCTTCCAAGGTCTTGCTAGCTTCCACTAACACTGACCGTGTGGTATGAATCGAGTCATGAGTCAGATCTGACCACAGTAAAAGCACATGGTCATGTGATGATGATCATGGCAATGATTGGTCCAGCTGAGTGAATATTTACATACAGTATTTGGCCTTCTCTTTTCCCAAACGGATCCATGCAAGAAGTTGAAGGATGAAATATCTGACAAAGAGATACAACATTTACCTACCAAAAATGCTTAAAAATATTTGAGGTTCCCTGCTGACAATTATGTTACACCATCCCTGTAGCATGTACAGAGGAATGGTACATGCAGCAACCTGATACCTCACTATCAAATTTATCCGATTGTTTAACTTTGCTACACAGATCTATATATCTAGATAATCTACTGTGTATCTGTCATTTTTGAAGTTACAAAGTCTACATTAAAAAAAAAACCGAACCTATTTATTAGGACAAACGCAAACACTATGTATCTCTTACAATGTTATTACTGTACAGTCCATAAGTTGCTGGTATCGAATGCTGTACATGTAACCGTTCGCTCTAAATGCTGTGCAATTTAATGGGCCGTTCTTACGACAAGGATGTTACAGTATATACCTCCTGAATTGGTCATTAGTTAATAACTCAAGTTTAATACACTGTGAGCATTGTGTACTGACAGACTATACATAGCATAGCATGGATGTACCCAGGTATATGGCCAGCTGGTGAAGAACGCTTGGTCACAAATGGAGTTTATACTCCTATTTTCAACAGAGACAAACTTGCTCTATGAGAAGAGGTTAACTGTCACGGACAACTTCCCCGGGCAGCTACGAGAGATATCTCATTCCATTTGGGAGATATCACAGGTTTAACATATCTTGACATGTAAGGCCTGAAGACTTGATCAAGTATAAATTATGACATCGTCGAGCCACATGTGCTTCAATTTTGTTATCTTTCCATATTTTCTACAGTGGCAAGGGGATTTGCAAGTGCTGAATGTGAAATATTGAAGCTGGTTACATGAACTACTTAATGATGGCAATTTCACCTGGGAAATAAGACAAGACAAGCGAAGTGAAAAGTAAAAGGTTCCAGATCTTAGTGACACTATGAGCTTATGACATCACAGTAATTTACAAAGTGACAGCCCAGAGACACGACTTTTATTAACTAGAAGGATATCTTCCTCATGGAACATGATCTTTCTTTGAGCTCTTTGAGCTGTTCTTACCAAAGATTTCTGTCATATCATAAGCTAATTAAAGGTGATGTCTGGGATTGCGGCTGTATTAACTTTTCAATTTTAATTCTGCAAAATTCATGTTACACTGCTAGAGTATGTAAAGCAGAGATTTATTGAAGTTAAGACTGCAAGATCCACCATCCAACAACAACTAGGGATGCACCGGATCCAAATTTTTGGATCCGGCCAGAACCAGATTTTTCCGGATAGTACATGAAATCCGGCCGGATTTATGAGATTAAATATGACTTGAAGTGGTGTAATCTATATTCTTTAATAAAATAACTACAATATAATTGTTGAGAAGCTTGATACAGTATGTAAATTTGTTTGCTGGAAAAAAAAAGCATACTACCTATGAAGTTTGTTTGATTTCACTGCAAACTGTATTTGTTGTATATAGCTTCATATTATTACAGTAGTTGTATTATTTTGGTTGATCTTTAGAAACAGTGGGTCAGACCATTGAGAAAATTAAATTAAACATGTTAAACCTAATTTTTCCTTACTTTGAATGTTTTTATTAAGTTTTGGATATAGTTTACATTTATTTAAGTTAATACCAACACCTTTTTAAGGAATAATTCAGGCCAGATTTTGAAAAAGATCCGGCCAGATTTTGAAGCCGGATTTTGAAAAATATCCGGCCAGAACCGGAACATTGCTCACTATCCGGCCAGATAGTCCGACCGGACCAGATATCCGGTGCATCCCTAAAAACAACTACCCAAAACCCACCTCCTCCCACCCCTTCTCCCCCCCCCCACCCACCCTTCAGTAAAACTGTTAAAACGTACTCTGGACAACACAAATTTACTGCATAATTCCCAAAAATTTAGAAAGGCAGAACTTTATATGTTACTTATTTAACTTCTTTCATTTACAGTACTGTAGAAGTTGACCTCCAAAATTAGGTCAAGCCTTTTCCAGGGAATAAATTGTGATGGAGATCAATGGTTCCCACCAAAGCAAGATTTTCAGAGAACAAGTGAATAACAAGGTTTTTCTCCTTACTGCAAGTACTAATCAGCTTCTCAAAGGCTCAATGGCCTCACAGCTCTTTAATAATCATCTTACAGTGAATCAAATAATCAAAGGCAGCGGTTGTTGATGCCAATATCTGGTAACAGTAGTGTTGCTACGTTAGCTGGTGTCACAGAGTACCAGCTACTGCAACTGAAAACTTTTTTATTGGCAACGAGGTATCTAGAGTTGAACTGATACTGAACTGATCTTCAGGGCCAAAAAGTACTGCATATCCATATCTCCATGGCCGTGTGATAATTTTTATAACTATCGCATTATAAATTAGTGCTATTAAAGATAAGACCCTTGAGGTACAGCTCACTGAGGTATCACTTTGACCGTGTTTATAACGGAATGCAATTGAAACGAGGCTTTAGAAGTGAAAGGAAAAAAAAACTTTTAAAATATACTTCTGAAAAGGTCTGCAGTAAATTTGCTCTATCTGTCTGTCTGTCTATCTATCTATTTATGTATATATTTAGATGAGAATTAGTTGAGACTAGTGGAACACTAGTAGTTGTTACTCAGGGTTTCATGCCTCAAGCGATCATCATACAACAGAACTGGACCAGTTGTCGCTCAACGCGTGAAACTCTGAGTAACAACTACTAGCATTCCACTAGTCTCAATTAATTCTCATCTAAATACATACATATTTATATA
>KN882721.1:13125-27202 GCA_000934455.1 Apostichopus parvimensis
TCTCATAAATAACCTTCAGGTAGTACAATTTAGTTTGGCTGGCTGTAAGCTAGGCAGTTCATGACCTGGTATACTGTATGTTGTTCCCTTTTTGGAGAGTCGTCTACCAGTCACTCAAGCGAATCTTCATTTCTTCTGAACAATGCACAGGGAGACGGCTGGAGAGAGGTGAACTAAGGACGCATGAATGCTTAGCAACAATGAAAATTATAGTCCCGTTTTGCCATCATACTCGATAGATCTAACAGTACCAACCAGTAATAAGTCCACGTGGTCCCCTCAAAAGTCGGTTAGATAACGACGAGTAATTTTAATAACAAAGTTATATAACGCGCGGGAGAGTACGCACAGAGTTATCTAAAGTAAAAGACCTTGAAATATATTGGATGTATCGCATAACATGTGGGGGACATTTCATAATCAACCTGTCTACTGGTGAGTTTGGTTTCAGAGCTGGTACAACAATCTCTGGTACAACAATTCACTTAGAAAGGGGAAAAAAAGTCACCGGGGCACTTTTGTGTGGATCCCAGAAAGTGTTTAACTGGAACGTTCTGAAATTTCTGAAAACTGAAAGAATAGCAACTTATAATGTATTGACAAGTGTCCTAGGTTAGACGATTTGTTGACTTACTTTGGAACTGTAAAATTTTAATTTTAATTTTCTTGAAAAGATACAAATAAATAATCTGTTAAAATTATCATTTTGTCTCAATAGAGAGAAGAGTATATTTTTCCATGTTTTCTTTGGTGATTTTGTTATTGTTTAGTATGTTTACCTTTAGAAAGACAAAAAAAATGATAAAAACCGTAAATATTACACAGCAAATAAATGCAACACAATACTGGGTAGGCCTTACATGTACTACCTAGCCAGCTCTTTAACAGGCTTGTTGTACAGTATATCAACATTTTGGCCACAATCCAAAATAGGATCAAATTGATCAGGAACTAATATAAACTTTACTGGTAGTACTGTAACTTCTACCTGCAGACAACAGTAACAAAATTTGTAGGCATCACATTTCCCACGCACCAGCGAAATACTACATTGACCTTTCAAATGTCCTGTTAGTTTAGGAAACTGCCTAGCCTTTGTCATACAGGACATGTTACTCAATTTTGTCACACCATGCTATCTAACACTACTTGAAGCTCGTTAAGTTCTAGTCTTTAGTTTCACTAATGACTTAAGACAAAACAATTGCCACCATCATTAACAAAATTTGTCAGTCTGGGAAATTACTGTCGTCAACGGCGACCGTTTTTCCATCACTTTATAAACAATAAGAAGGGCTGCAGTATGCAAGAAGCACACGACATTGCATCATACTGTATGCTCTATGCCATACTGGATATTGTGACGTAATGTGTAGGATACAACTGATTGTTTGGAAACAGCCTACTGTACAGTACCTCATGTACTCACTGTAGTTCACCCTGCCATTTACATCTTTTGGTTCCCGAAAAAACATTCCGTCATTAAGTTGTTCAAAAACATGACTGTCTGAAACAAAAATGATGCTGTTTGTGACCTAGTTTTAAGAGCCAACATTGGAATGTCACATGCACATGTAAATGTGCCTTTATTAGAAAGAGCTTCCAAAACATTATTGTGAACTTGTGATGCTATGTACAGCAGGTGGGAATCACACACTGTAAAGAACAGTAAATGCTAACTGTACACTCTACTGTCCAGTCGAAAATCTGATTGGGGGCCGAGGCCTCCCTCGTTAGAAGTTACCTTGCAATATCTGTTTCTAACTTTCTACAATCAGGAATTCTTTTGTATTCATAATATTAAACACTCCTTTCACAAACTGTGTGTTATATATATTGCAGCTCTACTGTATATCCTATTACTATTACTGTCATTTTTCGTAAACAGTAGTTTCAAGAGTTGTAGAATATGATAGTAATTTCCTCTATATTAACATTATATTAACATTACTTTCGCATGCACTACAGCTACTTCACGAGAAAGAAAAAAAACTTCACTGAAACTTAAAATTCTTTACTTTACAAAAAACAAATTCTATTGCCTTAAAAAAATACTCTACTTATCTACTTCATTGAATCACTTCTTAATTGTACCTACAGTTTCTCCCACAATGCAATTTGCTCCTTATATACTATATATATATTATGAATGAACATTTAAGCAATCGTTATTGCCATCAATGTCAAACCAGCAGCACACACCACCGGTACAGTGTGTTCCACGATTTGCAGGCTAAGGTACATATCACCCTGACCCTGGCTGTAAGGGATAATACTGCACAAGGCTTGTTTGTACAGTAGAATGGTCATTTCAGGTTAAATAGGTCACCTTGACTTGAACCCTGGCGGCAATACTGTCAACAAACAAACACGAGTGATTCATACAGTACTCTTATAGGCATGAACACATCTCACCGATTTTCATCGCTTAAAACAATACTGTACTACACGATAGGTACTGTACAGTACTATTGACATTTGGCTGAACTGTTGTACCTACAGTACTACTAGCTCCAGGTGTGTTGCTCGACATGTCTGTATTTACATACAGTACCTGTATGATTGAAGTCTTATCACCACTTATTAATACTTTTTATTCAAACTACTAAAAGAACATCCTCTACATTCCAAGCTCACCTCTCTGTGCAATAAAACAAATTAGAATTTGAGAAATCCAAATATCACGCCATGTTTTAGAATTATACTCTTTAAGAACTTGTTTATTTACAGAGCAGCCCCTTTTTGTAAACTGGTAAAGACAGCTTCTTAGATCCGTTGTTGTAGCTTTTTGATAATTTTGATAACTTTTGTAACGCTTTTCATCGTTCATTATTATCTTAATCTCATAATTTTATATGTCTTAACCTGTATTCTTGATGTTCTGTATATTGTTATATTTTTATCCTATTTATAAATTTCTCTTTTAAATTTATACTGGAATAAAGAAATGAAAAAATGAAATGATGAATATGG
Organism: Apostichopus parvimensis; assembly: GCA_000934455.1. Taxonomy (NCBI): domain Eukaryota; kingdom Metazoa; phylum Echinodermata; class Holothuroidea; order Aspidochirotida; family Stichopodidae; genus Apostichopus; species Apostichopus parvimensis. Next base: position 16,099 of record KN882721.1, read on the forward strand.
GTGAAGGAAAGTATAGATATTGAAGTACAGCAGTTTGTCAACTGTTGTAATTTCACATTTGTAATCACGAGTTCACGATCGGTATTTAAAGTTTAAATGAGCAATTTTTTTTAAGGGATATATATTTTGTAGGCCACTATTGGGATAAAATGAAATGTATTTTAATTTAATTTAATGATAGAATGTAAGGTACGGTACTTCACCCAGTTAGGGTATTAAATTTCTCTATACTGTACTTTCTGTCATTTCAATGCAAGGTTCTTGGCCAGTTTTGGAAGATTCAGGAACAGTTGACAATCAAATATCTCCCAAAAATTATTGCACGAAAGTACACTGCTTGCACTACATTTAGTGAACTGGAAAACTTTGCATAAATACATCACTCTTGTGTATTTTCCATTTTTTTTCTTTTTCATAAGAATATACAGAAAGGATAAAATGTCATACAGTACCTCTCTCCAAAATTATTTCTGTAACCATCAAATGTAAAAATTGAAAAAAAAAAAAAAAAAATCATTTTACTGTAATAGTGATGAATCCCCACCAATATTTGCAGGGTTTTATCTTCTAGACATACAGCAGGCCTCATTCCAGGAGTTGGAACAACACTTGTTTCGAGGTTTGTATACATTCACAGTAAATAAAAAATAAATTTTTGCCTACACATTATGATCAATCTGGTTGGCTTTTTCAACTATGCTCTTGAATGCTTTCACTAGTTTTGGTACATACTTTTGTATGTAGGCCTACAGTAGATTCCAACGTTGCCAATTTCGTAATTTTGCAGTAACGAACAACACAAACAAAGTCTACTAGTCGAGGTCTGCTGGGTGACCGACAAAATTATGAAAAAAACAAATCTGGTTGAACAGAATTTGATTTTAAAGGGCAGTATACATGTACTTGTTGCAGGGTCTTTATGTAGCTTACGATATACTAAACCTAACAAGGATCTTCAATTGTATGCAATTATGATCATCATATCGGGTGCTACAAAGTATCCAGCATTACATAATATTTTGAAAAAAATACGTTACCAGTCTATTTGTAAACAGACATTTTATGGTAAGTTTACGTACGGATTTTCAAAGTGCTAAATTGTTGTGAGAGAACCAATAGGCCAAGTTACGGGAAAGACAGTTTGTAATATTAAAGTAGTGTTTGCACATGGTACGCAGGTACCCACCCACCCAAAATCACTACCTGGTTCCGTGAACATTGGCACAAAAAAAATCACTGTAGGAAATCATGTGCAAAACATAGGCCGATACTACAGTAGGCCTACTTTGTGAGAGTCCAAACTTCTAAATGAAACAAGTTAAAGAGTAGACATCATTTGCATGTTATTAAGAGATTTTAAAATTACATACTGTAAATTCATTTATATTTTTGTGTGTTTTTTGTGTCTTCCCGATCTTCTGACTACAACAAACGCAAGCACCACGAAGCCCTGTTCCTTCTGTAGTCTACACTGCATACGTTCAGGCAAACTTCCGGCAAAGTATTTCAGTTTTTCCAAAGTCACATAACTCAGTTGTCATGTCTTTGTGAATAGAAGCTATACATGTGTGTGTACAAGCATATGGAGCTGTCTATTTAGACTGTATTATGTACGTATCATTGCGTTATATAGTTAAGTTCTGATCTTGGATTAAGATGGCTGACATTTTTTAATATATGCAAAGTACCTGGATAGTTCCCATAATAGGAAAATGGACATTACATGAAGATGAAAAGTTATGTTATTTTCACAATTTTGTTAAATCTGTGACAGGCAATTTAGATCTCTGAAGAGGATTAACCAATAATGTAGGTATTTACGATAAACGGCCCAGGGGCTTGTATCACCTACTGTAGGCTACATGTAACTTGTCTAACATTAGGCTAATCATTATTGGGCACAATTTGCGGCAGTGTAAGGATCTTTCTTCTTCCAAACATATTTTTAGCTGAAATTGCTTAAAAAAACCCTTACTGTTGGATTTTGTATAGCGTGCGCGGGATACAGGTATTATGTACAGTATAATATAATGTAACACTCAGTACAAGTACTCAGGTAGCCAGGGCAGGATTCAAATGTTATAACCACGCAGCTTGTACATAGTCTGGTACCCGACTAATGCATGTCGGGTACCCGACGAATGCATGTCGGGTACCCGGGTTCCAAATTTGTGTACACCCAGTGTAAACACAAATAATGATTAGCCTAGTCCTTTGTCTTTATTTGCTACATACCGGAACCTAGAAATGCGTATTCATAAGGGATTGTTTATCATTAAACTCAGTAGTACACTAGAACTCAGAATGTGGCTTTTGAAGTCTAACAATGACAGGAAAGAAAGATCCACTTTGATAAAAATCAAATTCGATTAGCTCTCCTTTTTTTTTTAAAGAAAAAGAGGAGCGATTCCTACTGAAAAAGAGAAAAAAACGCATAATACTGTGATTGCAGGAAACTTGTCAAAACTGATAGGGTAGACTTCGGCTGTCATGATAAGCACATCTTTGTGCATGTTCAAAAACTTAGCGGCTGAGAAAATGACGCAACCTCTCTCAGAAGTAACAGCCCAACTGTGAAGACAGTTAAGTGTTATCAAGAACAGTGCTCAGAACTCACAAGTTTGAGCAATTACAGTAAGGTCAGATCATGTCCAGCTTCTATATTTCAGCAAAGTGTGCTGGTTGTCGAGGGGGAAAGCATTGAACAGATCAGTAGAGCTGCGTCAGGAAGTAGAGGAGTTCATCCAGGAGACAAATTCTCCACTATCAGAACATTTCTATGATTAAGTCCTTTGTTTCAGTTCTTATATACGTGGCAGACATTTTTAACGAGTGGAATGAGCTGAACACATCAATGCAGGGGGGAAGAACAGTTCTGTGTTCCGCAGGTTTGATCTAAATTCTACCTCGAGTTTATCGAGGTAAAATCGAGGGGTTCGAGTTGAAAGTAAGATCATGGCAGAACGCTGTTGGTCAGGAAATTTTGAAACGTTTCTGATCCTCTCCGAGGTAATCCTCGCATTGAAAAATGAAGCACCAACGGTCAATATCAGTGAGCACCTTTCGGACACTCAGCAACCAACTGAATGGCTACTTCATGGACTACCTCCCAGAGAAGAATGAATGAATTCGGGATCTGTTTCATGTGAAGCCCAATGATCCCATTGACATCCCTAGTGATAAGATGTCTTCTTTGATGGAAGTGAAGTGTGATGGGATTTGAACGCTATATTCCACAAGCGCATGTTGACAGAATTTTGGTTGTCCATCAGGACAGAGTACCCATCACAGCAGAGAACCCAGTATTGTCTGACAAGGCTGCAAAGTTTTTGCTTCCGTTTTGCACCACCTGGATGTGCGAGAGTGGTTTCAGTGTTGTGGTATCAACCAAAACAAAGGCTCACAACAGGCTTTCGACAGAAAACCTCAAGTCTGCCCTAAGATTGGCGCTTCCTCCACTTGCATCAAGGATCGATCAAACTATCGGGGAAGAGCATTTTCATCTGTCTCACTGAGAGGTGTCAAAAATCTGGTCGTACAAACTCTTTGAGCAGTAAATACTGTATGCATGTTTCCCAGTGTTAGTTAATCATTATGTTTCTATTTGAGTGGTTTAAATAAAAGAGTGTAATGACAATGATAAATGTCTTGCATATTTTTTTACACAAGCACAGGTTTGCGGTCTATGATTACGATCCAATCGAAGTGTTCCCTGTAAATCATAGTGAGTGTTTCCATCCCACATTCCTTTGAATGTGTCGCACTTGGTTTTACATTGCATCACGCTCAGCGACAAATTCCACTATTTATGGATAGCTTTGAGTGAATGAAATGTTGAAGTACTATGTGTGCTTTTGCTCATGGAAGTATGAAGAATTAAAATAAACTAACATGTTACATTGCATTGGTAGAGATATTTATGAATACATACAACCCTCCTCCCTTCCCAATGGACTGCCCTTTAGAATTTAGGTACATGACCTGCAACAAACCATGTTTCTTTTGCATTTAAGCACTCTTCTTAATTATGCAAAAATCTTGGAGGGGGGAGGTTGCCCCTCCAGCGTTTCTGCCACTGGAGGGTCGCCAAGATGACCAAGGTAGAAATTGGGGTCACCAAGCAAAAAAGTTTGAATACCGCAGGCTTACACCAACGTAGACTGAAGCCTAACGTTGGGCCTAAGCTGTTGTTGGCCTAGGCCTAAGCCTAATATTTCGAGCTTTTTCGCGGGCGGTGTATACATGTTCACATACTTTATCAAAACTAAGTAAGTCCTAGGCCTGATTGCCCGTCCATCAAAGTTACCGATACAATTCTTACCATAAGTAATCATTGTCTTTGTTCTCATATGAATTCTGTATGCCGTTGTATTTGTAAATATCGGAAGCAGGTTGTCCGGGTCGTTTCGAACCGTGAGATTGTGAGTTTGTGCGAGCTCCATGTCTTAAATTTCCTGAGTTCCCACTCGCCATTATAGCTTTTCTCACGTTAACTTTCTTCGAAGCAACTATGGAAACTGCAGCTTGGAAAAGTACGAACAGTTGTGAAATACCCTAGAAATCAAGGGCCTAACTACAGTAGTTTGACAGTGTTAGGTTCCGCCATTGTTACTCGTACACGCAGAACTGCGTTGTGCATGCACAGAACTTCATTATTTTCTATTTGCTCAAAATTTACACTGCATCACATTGAGCTGGTCTGGATACGAAGGTCAACAGGTCAGAGCACCTGCGTACTAGCTCTGAGTTGGGTGTGTCGAAACATATTTCAATGGTTGCATAAAAATGACAGTAGAAATCTTGGAATTTATTCAAATTATACATGACAGGCTTGACAGCTCGAAATTTCAAATGTTCATGAACTTACCTTTTCAAGAAAAAAGAAGTAAAAACAAATAAAGAACGTTCGTTATGCTACTATTTTAGTACTTTATTTGATAATAGGCATATATTTTTGGCTGATATGTGAATAGTTGCACATATCACCAGTAATTGGCAGTGGGTCAATTTCTTGATGTATCTGCAATTTCTGCATGGTCTGGTTCAATTAGTTGTTTTCATATCATAAGGCAGTTTTCATCACTTATATGTATAATTGTTTATCTGACCAATTTAAGGCGTCGATTTCATATTGAAATTAGGGCCCGAAAGGTAGCGGGTTCTTATGAGAGGGGCCAGTTTCACTTTGTCAGTGGGATAGTAGCCAAGCTTTCGGTCCAGTTCGATTGCTGAGGAACCGTTCGGATCTGTCGACGTCCCTTTTGGGTTACTAACGTGAAGACTGTCATACACAAAAACTAGGTTCGTGGATGGAATACATTATCCATCAACACACAAGGGAGACTGTTACTATATGTGCATTAGTAGTTTTTCAAACCTGCATGTCAGTGCAGTTGGCAACCGACACTGCGCGCAGCAACGTTGACGAAACTGAATGCGCTCGAACGTTTAACTTTAGTTTGTACACTTTTTCACCTTCTAATTAAAGTAGTGAGGTGTCTTCTAATTGAAGTTAGTTACAAACGGGATATAGCAAAGCGGTTGACGATGATTACCGGTTTTGCGAGAATTTCTAAAAGATATTGAATTTTACGTTAAACCGAAACAAATAAATAGGCTAAAAATAGTATAGTCTAAATGTCCGTGTTCCAATTTAGTATGTTAAAGAACCAGGTGTTAGTTATAGCATCTTTGCGCTCAATATTGCAAGCACTTTCGAAACCATTTTGCTTAACATTCGTAAGACTGATTGAAAAGTTCCTTCATCATTGGATTTCTCAATATCAACTCAATGTCGATCAGGAAAACGCTTTTTAGTTTTGGTTTGTAGTATTGAGGAAGCTATTCTTGCTGTATGTAAGTTTTTACATTCGAAGGCAACTGTGCTATGTGTACGTGAATTTTTGCATAAACCGCCAGAGAGAGTTTGTAGTTAGACCACAAAGGTTCGGCCCGGATAGGCAAACTGTCCGCCTCCCCGCACTGATTTTGAAAACCATTAATGCGGCCCGAAAACCCTGCAAGATAGGGTCATTATTTGACTCATCAATAGAAACAATAACTTTAATGATCGAACCATAGGCAAACATGTATAATAAGTTACTTAAACGCAGGCGCGTAGCGAGGAATTTGCCAAGAGAGGGGCGAACCTATAGGCAAATGATCAGAGCCGTAGATTTGGCATTGGAAACTATCTAAGCGTAGCGCCACCATTTGTTAGCACGAAGCGTACAAGAACATTTTGGCCGAAAATGCCTCCCAGATCGCTGGAAATGGCATTTCCCAGGCCTTGCAAGTTGCATCTAAGCATTTTCTATTTGAAATTAGTAGCGATATCATAAAAACGTACAAAAAATATGCTCAAGGGGCCCGGGGGCGGTCGCCCCCTTCGCCCCCCCCCCCCCCTTGGCTACGCGCCTTCTTAAATGATTTCGGGTACTATAGGCAGAATGCTATACCTGTGATATACATAGGGCGATCAGTTACAACATAACAAATAAATTATACACATCAAAATAAAACTGTACACATGTAGGAGCTTTTGGTCGTCAGTCACCACATATTCGAAATTTTCCATTTCTTGTATAATGGAATCCTTGCACTCCAACCCTTGAGAAAATATCATGGATGATTCAAATAATAGCGAAATAGCGCCGTCTCACAAATATATTCGATGGCGCTGTCTCAAAACTGTATGGTTACTATTGAGTTACAGTATACCGTAGTTGGATAGTTGGTATCATGCAATCCACAATTAATTGTTGATAGCACGGAATAATTGATGATTTCATTAACTTAAAAATGAGTTCATGATATCAATAGTTGTTTGACGCAATCATCAATTCATCAACAAATAATATTGGGATACCAAAAAAACAAAAAATATAATAATACTACTAATTTTATATTTATTGGGGAATTGTCTCACTCTGCAGTAGTTTATGATATATTGATCATGAGTATTAGTTATAAGTGACCACGTGGCCATATCTGGCGTTGATGTTCAAAACAAACTCGATCAACAGCTTTCAAACAACTATACCAAGCATGATAGCTAGTTCTCAAAGTTTTTTTCCGGTGCTCAGACTCATTAAACCTGACGTTCGGCAGTTAGAAAGCATTAAATCCCGCGGTGCATATGTTACTCTAAACCGTGTACATTTTGAGAATTAATCGTAACATTATGTAGACCAGCGGTCCGCAAACTCTTAGGCCCACCGTAACCCAGGACCTTCTACGAGGATTGAGTCACGATCCTACCCCCCCCCCCCCCCACCCTCAGATTCGATGCTCAGAATGCATGAATTACAGTTAGATGGTTATAACTTGGCAGTGGCGTAGGAAGGTACTTTTGAGTGGGGGGGGGCTGAAGACTGATGGCTGGCCTGGGGGGGGGTCTTTTTTTGGATTTTTTTTGCATTTCCAGGTGGCCTCAGATGCAATTTGGTGCAATATAGCACACTTCAACACCCACTCCATTTTGTAAATAATTTTGCATTTTCACCTGGCCTTAGATGCAATTTGTTGCTCCAAATGAGATTTTTTTTCTCATTTGGAAATGAAAAAGGGGTTTTCTGACTTGCGGAGCGGGGGGGGGGGGCGGAATGATACTTCCGCCCCACCATATTTTTCACTGGGGGGGGCTGGCGCCCCCCAGCCCCACCGGTTCCTACGCCCTTGTAACTTGGTATTAAAGAAAACATCACTTAATCATATATAAGTATATCACATACACGGTTTTATTCATGGTTTATTCACTTTCGTCGTGTTCGTCCCTAATTGTGAAGACACCAAACATTTAACCTATTAAATCTTTATCTATAATTACTGGACGACCGGTAATTTGGACGAAACAACACACATGGAATGTGTTTAATTTTATTAGCAACGGTTTTCACAAATTGTGCATGCAATCTTCCTTGGTCATCTTATCTCGATTTTGTATTCATAACAAATCAAGCCACCGTGACACTGCAGTGTCATTTATGTATCAATTGCCCAGACTTCTTTATATGCACTTTGGTCGGTGTATTGCTGAACGGGGTGTAGACCGTGTGACATTATTACCTACCGTACGCCGTCTGGGCTTCATTGCAACTTTCATGTCGCTTGGACACCACACTTCAAGGGAGTTTTGAATTTACCCCCTCGTTATTGTAAATCCGGAAATTATACCCATCTGAGAGGGAAGTTATATATGGAATGGAGGGATTATTCAAATCTCCGCTGTTTCAGACATTATGTCAAGTATGGTACCATCGTAATGTTGAAGATGATGGTTCTTGGACCTTTTACAGCCATCAATAGAAAGATGACGGGGGTATGACAAAATATTCTACAGCGTATAGGCCCACTATAGTAGCCAGCCTTGCATATACCCTACAGTAAAGCTGTATTACAGCTAATATTATAGCTGTATTATAGCTTATATTATGGCTGTATTATAGCTTATACTATAGCTGTATTAAAGCTTATATTATAGTTGTATTATAGCTTATATTATAGCTGCATTATAGCTTATATTATAGCTGTATTATAGCTTATATTATAGTTGTATTATAGCTTATTTTATAGTTGTATAATACCTTATATTATAGTTGTATTATAGCTCATATTAAGTTGATCAAATGGTTAAGTCGGGGGATTATTTTGTTCTTTAATTAGACCACGTACTATACTACGGTGGTGCATTCCCCAATGTGCATCATGTGCACACCTACTGTATAATATATACCTAGTACTAGAGGAGCCCTAATGTTACAAAAGCCAAGATATCATCGTAAATATATATATATGCAGATGTGTTATGATTATTTGTTTGAGACACTAAGGAAGGCCTATCTGCTTATTTACGATTCTGCGACATGTTTTACTCTGTCCATCACTTACTTTTGGTGAAAAAAAGTTAAAATTTCATACAGCACAGAAACATAATTTTCCAATGTGAAAGTATACGTAGCACAATGTATCTGCCTGAGTGGCTAACCTTTGTTCATATAAAGTATTGATGTTGTATAGATCTGTTCTATGGAGATGTGAACAGCAGTCATAGTGGCAAGTGAGTTTTGCGTTTTGGTGAGTAGCTTGTTAGTCACGGTTGCCAAATAGCGAGTACTTTTACACATTTTTCAGTGTCGAGGCCTGAAAACCTTTAAAACATGATTTCTCATAGTAGAAATCAAGGACACTTTTCATACATGGTATATGGAGTTGCCATATTGAGTATAAGAATTCTGTTGCTTGTGAGGTCAAGTCTAATTTGAGGTCACCAGATGCCAACTTTGAAAACCCTTTTACATGATATCTAACGATGGGAATCGTGGATACTTCTAATACTATGGTGTGTGTGGCAATGAGCACAATGAGTACAAGTCCCCCTATTGTTTTTGGTGGGAGGTGTGTATTTCCAGGTACAGTAGACTGACCTGTGTGAATCATGCCATAGTATAATTGCACATCAAAATTTCTATTGTGACAGCTATTTCTGGTTAACTTCAAGCAGAAGTCTAGTGCAATGAAGTCATCGAAACCTCAATGCATTTTGCATACTGGATCAAGTTCAGTTCCGAATCTTCAAACGCTGTTTGTGAGTGGTCATAGCTTAACCTCTGCGCCGTTTTGGTTCACATTGCCATGTACCAGCTGAAACAAGTTCTGACACTGGATACCGGAACCGGAACAAGTAAATAAATCCTGGTTTCTTTGTAACATCACGGAAATCAGGAAGTACTTCAGTACGTGATATTACGTACGTATAGCCTACACTGGTTCGATAATGCTGTACCGTTAATATGATTATAACCTGTCATTAGCGTGCAGTGCCAACATCAGAACAACAGAGAGGATTATAAAAGAAGGTAAAATAATTACAGTTACCATAAACTTATTCTACCATACTATCGTATTGTTATATTATTTGGGGCATGCAGTACCAATGCTTCTAGAATAATTTATGCTCCAAAAAATGGCCATTCGTTCTGTTTTAATCATTTCTCGATTCCACCTTTTAGACTCACTTCCTCGTAACACAGTGTCTATTTGCAATGACCTAAACTCTGGAATTCACTCTCCGATAATGTTATTAATTGTCTCTCAAATATTACTTTTAATATTACTTTAAAGTGCCCTGTCCATTAACATCATCTTATTATCAATAATGTGTGACTAGCAGTTTCTTAGTTCTGTTTTAGGCCTTTTTCACCTTATATCGCTGTGACCCCCTTTCTATGTGGTATTTCACTCTCTATCTCTCTCTTGTTTCATAGTAAGGCGCGCACTTGTATTTTGTAAAGGTATGTTCACATTTATAAGCTACTCCAAGTTTCTTGTGGACTTTCCTCAGTCTCTTCCTTGTTAAAGTTATCATCGTCTGTGTATTATCATATTGTTGATTTCAAAAGTGACTGAAATAAAGTTCTTTGAATTCATTCATTCATTCATTCATTCATTCATTCATTCATTCAATCATTCATTCATTCATTAATGGATGAATGGATGGATGGATGAATGAATGAATGAAAAAACGAACGAAAGAAAGAATGAACGAACGAACGAGCAAACTAATGAATTAATGTTTTTTTTATTGTAGCTGTTAACATATCATGTGTGCCAACCTATTGCAGGTTGTGTTTCGATAACACCTACTTTACATAATGTTCACATACTTATATATAACAAATATATATTTAAAAAAAAAGGTAGAACATTCACGCAGACCTTTGAGTTTCTAGAATGAAACCCGTCGAAGTTACAAAGGTCCGTTACAAAAGATTTCAAGAACAACAAGTTATTTGTCATACTCCAACAAGTATATTTCTTGCAATACTTTTCAATAGTTAAATTCAAACGAATATAATCCACAAACTATGAGCAAAATATTTAGAAGGGTTTCTACAAGTAAAACGGCATGCATGATAGTTTTCTTTTCTATATTTTAATTGCTACATTATCTGGCACTTGCAGTATACAGTTATTCAGATATCAACCATCGCGGTAACCATCGGCTACCATTGTTGGCCAACGCTTATAACAGCGGTTATCAATGGTAACCACTGGTTAGTTAAATTTCTAACAAACAGGTAACTAAAAAGACGATGTTTTGTTT
>KN882721.1:100927-111760 GCA_000934455.1 Apostichopus parvimensis
CACGATCTGAGTCATTATACTATAATACGCATAACAGTGCTTCGTAAAAGATCAAGTATCATATGCACGGTACGGTGCTACTATCGCAACATATGCGTATGGAACGCGAAAAGAGTTTGTCGATAGGTACGACTTTTGTACATTACTACATTATATGATATATCAGATGTTAGTTCAACAAAAAGTTCTCTAGTTTTAACTTTCAGGAACGTCTCACAAAACCCATGGGATGGACTCACGCACCCCCTGGTGGTTCATGCACCCCAGTTAGGGAACCGGCCCTGCCTTAGTTTATAAGACTGATGACTGCCATCTTATACTTGATCAAGTCTTCAGCCTTATGAGTGAACAAGCATTTTTATCTGTGATATCTCCCAAACGGGAAAAGGGTTTTCTCAGCTGTTTTACATCAGTTATCTCTACCGTACAAACCGATGATAATGATTGGGTTTGTGTCTTCTAAAAGTTGTTATTCCATTGGTTTATAACTTCTAATAACTCATCCAAAACATATGGTCAATTCCATGATAAGGTCAACATCATACCAAAATTTTTAAAATCATTTTACATTAAAATTGTATAAGTTTCCAATAAATAGAATACTTGTAGTTATTTTAAAATATTTGTTTCACCCCCGAAAAATCCTTTGTTTGATAATGGGGTCGGTAATAACAAATGGTTGCCGTAGTAACTAAATTATGAAAAATACAGTGAAATTTCATTTTGTGCAGATTTGTACATAGTAATCATAGGTATCATCAGTTTTTTGGACTAATCATTATTTACTATAGCATCGTGCTCACTTAATAGCTTCAATTTTTTTTCGACATCAAGGCATTAGACAACAGTGGTGAATTGAAAACACCCTCGATTTACTGTCACGCGAGTCACAAAATTTACTGTTTTTGTTTTTTTTTTCTCCTTGCCTGCACAATAGTTTTACTCCAAATAATGAAAATCAAGTCTTCACATAGATACCAAAAGGATTACTGAATTTTCCTATTCAGAAGATATTCAAATTTTGCGGAAAATCACCCTTTACGGATGTCACGCGAGTCACGTCACGCGAGTCACGTCAATTCAAGATAGTGTTTCTACATATTTACTGTGTGAAAATTACAGGGATGTTATAGTTTGATGAATGAATCACTAATTAAAGATATCATATATGCATTCCCCTTTAATTAGGCAACTTGAATAATATGGGCACATTTAATTAAACTAATTTTAATAATTTTATTTGAAATATCAGAATTTAAATTCATGAATATTTATTCGCAATATAATACCTATGTTATCACCACATTTGGAAAGTTAGCATGTGTCATTGATTTTTTAGTAATATACAAAACATAATCTATATTAGTATCTGGCAATGCCATGTGCTATGACTTGACAACCTTAAGGTTAACTGCACAATAATTCTCAAAATCCAATGAGCGAATGTATCTTCTCAAATATTACTGTACATGTCCTCTCAGTGCAACACTTGCAAGCCCTTGCCAGCTGGAAGCCAAGAAGTACAACGGTGAATAATATTGTTATAAATATTAATTGACAAGATATATTGCCTGAACAACTGTACTACCCGTACAGTACATTACCTACTGTCTGCAGTCATGAGGGTAACTCGGGGACATTAATATCATCTGGACATTCCCAAGGGAAGTTCCTTTTGGAAACTTTCTAGACCAATGAATGATATATTTCACTATGCAAGATCTATACCTTTGATTCACTACTGCATTTGGTCTAGAACTATCCGAAAAGTGAACTCGTCACGTTTTCTTGTCACGCGAGTCACAATACATCTTCATCGTTATTTTCATGCGTTACAACATTTTTTCAAAGTTACATAGCAATTGAGGTAGAGGTGTTTTTCAACTTCGGTATGATTATAAAAAGTTATTGGAAACATTTTAATAAGACATAAGAAATCGAACGTTTGTGTGTGCATTGTGTTTTTTGCTAATAGTAGCTGTCACGCGAGTCACGTTTAGTTTTTCGCCAATTTCACCCCCAATACTTGAGGTATAAAATTTTTTTTCTCTACTGTTGTAAGCATTAAGGCGTACCTTCACTGACTACATGAAGGCTTTTCTCCCAGGTAATTTCTTCATTTGTTTAATGATATCAAATAGAGAGGAATTTTAGTAAAAATGTCACGCGAGTTACCACGGAATTTACCATATGTTCTACTTCATATGAATAACAGCACCCATGGGTAACATTCAACAAAATTTGCAGTTGACAAATGTCGTAATGCATTGTAAACATGTTATCTGAGGCCAGTATTGTTTTCCCATTGAGGTTTGTGTGTCATCTGTGAAACTGACCTAATGGCGTGTGTGTTAAACTAAGAGATCCAGCCGCTTTATTAACTCAAGATGTTTAAAGGGTCAACAATGATTTAGAAACACAGCCTGGACTGACAATAGTGTTTTTTATATATGTTTTTTAATAGTGTTAATATATATATTAAAATTTTGTGCCTCAAGTCCAACCCTTTAATGCAAATATTGGGTTAATTCTTCCTAATTACAGTAGCAACCTGCAAAATTAAGACAATAAGGTGCACTGCAGAAAAAAAATTGAATGAAGGAAGAAAACTAACTAGATCACTCTGTAGTTGATTTTCAAAAGGTTAGAAATTTTGTACATCTCTATGTCAAAAACACATTGTCAGAGCATTTTGTATTCAAATGTAAAGCTATCAATTTTTCAAATATGGTAAGTTGTTTCTTAAAGGCATCTGGCAACAACAGAGTGAATGATGTTGTCACAGCAATTGAGCTTCAAGTGAATTTAGTGAAATTCTTAAACCACAGATAACATCGACCGCTATATATCAAAAATTCCAGATATCATATTTCAAGAATAAATCCAGCTGGAAGATTAAAATGGGAGAGTACAACTTTTGATGAACACCTACCATGATGGCATCACAGTCCACCCACTGTGGTCCACTCCCAGGAAGAATCAATGGTTTAAGCCAGTCCGAAAGTAGTTACAACATGGATACATTTTATCAACCATATCGTCAGTCAGTTTGGGACGAGATATCGAGATTGGGGTTTCGACTAAAAGTGTGGAAACAGAATTTTCTCCTTCAAGATAAGTCTTTTAAGGGTTCTAGTGATGAAGGTAAGGCTTGGAAGCAGTGTGGTTATTGATGCCCACTCCTATAAAGAGGGGTCTGGGGATGGGTCATACCCAGAAAAGACATAGTTAAACTATTAATAATGTCAGGGTTGTGCTAACAAATATGAGGTTGAGAATGGGAGTGTACAATCTTCCAGGAAATATCCGTTCTTTAACTAATCTTAATCATTTTAAAAGGGATTTGAAAACACATATTTTGAAATGTTTATATGAACACTTTATACATGTAATGTAAATATTTGCTCTTATTTTTTAATTATTCCTTTTATTCTTTGTATTGCTATTTTTAGTTACCTGGTGCAATTTTTTGATATCTATTAGGAATTTCTGTACAGCGCTTTGAAATTTTATTGGAAAGCGCTTTATAAATAGCACATATTATTATTTTTACACGCTAGAGGTGTGCACTGATTTTTCCTCGAACTGAATACAAAAAAATTCTGTGACTGAACTATTTTCACCTCGCTCGATGCCGCAATATTCTAGATACAGAATAACGAAGAGTCAACTGTTGACATGCCCAAAAAACGCACTTTGGTTAGTTCCACTTAATAGGAAGGTTTTCTGACAATTCAATATTATTTTAATATCTTTTTAATTCGGCTATGGGTTGGTACAATCGGAATGGATTTGGTGTCGACAACCATAGTTTTGCTATTAAGCATAACATAAGGAGTAAGGAGGGGGTGGGGAAGGGGAGGGGGATGCAACAAAAAAAGATGACAATATAGGTAAAATGGTTGTATGTTACCTCAAAAGTTTTTTTAATTTTTTTATTCTAGTTCCGTTGCCTATGTACATGCCAAACATAATGGAGGTAGTGTAGGGAATAGCAAAAAAAAAAATTTCAAAAAGAAAAACTCTGGGCCCCCCATTTACAAAAAAAAAATTACATTTCATGGCATTTAGAAACAACCAAAAACAGACCCTTCCCAGACGAAAAAAAGATGCTTTGACCTCTGGGACCTCCATTCTCTTGGCCTATTCAATACTTAGAACAATAGCATGACATTATGGATGATTTATTATTAATTAATTAACACCAAAAATAGCGTCAAAAAACTAAAATATTCCAATCTTTCAAACAATTGGATTTCGACCAATACAACAACCATTACCCCACCAATTTCCTTTTCCAATCACACCTTCCAAATTGGGGAAGCGGTCTCTCAGATTGTTCCGAGTATAAATGTAACCATTAACCCCCCCACAACCACCCCACCCCTTCCTTTCTCTTCCCACCTAATAACACACCATGGTTCTGACCAATGAGGTTGGTAAATTCTCCAATTAAATTCAGTTTAAAGAAAAAAAATACCTCAGTTTTTAGGGAAAATGATACATGGTCATATTTTTTTAAGGAAAGTCATCCCGGATAGATCACCAGGGCACAATGAAAGCAAACCACCTTGCTCCACCACTCTCAGCCCCAATCCCCTTACATCAAGACTGTTTACCATATGACCCATGACAATGCCTCAGTAGGCTTCAGCCATTACTTTCTAAGCCATAGAAGAATCGAGGGATCTTATAGAGATCTTGACAATGGATATATTAGGTCATTTAGTAATTGATTAAACCTATTTATTTGGAATGGTTTGTAAACACCACATCATGCAAATCATAACACAGGACTATACAACAATAACAACTAAAAAACACTGTTGTGTTTAATAAACAGCTTGCTATCATGTGACACACTGCTAGCCTGCTTGGCAGGCTATCATTATTGCTCTATTATGTTAATGAGCAGAAGTTATATCTGCCGTGCGGGCTACCACACCCAGGGGATATTTATTATAATCTAAATATGAGTTTTTTTCCCAAAATTGTGAGATGCAGCTTGTTTTCTTTTTTTTTCTTTTTTTTGGGGGGAAAAAGAACAAATTTGTGTTTTGAGTAATTCAAATTTGCTGATTTAAGGGGACTTCTCCTTTAACCTATTTTTATCCTAGAGAAATAGAATAGTATCAATATTTCATAAACTATTCACCTGAACACAATACCATTGTGCAGTATGCACCCAAACATACCATACATCTTTTCATCATTTGTTTTGTTTTTTTTCGGCTTCTTGTCTACATAACTTTAAAAAATTACACATGCTTATTTACAACACTTACGAAAATAATACTGAAAACGAAACGACAACGTAGGAAAAAGGCCTATTTTCTCAGAAAATACTCCTGGTAAGAAAAAAAAGAAAAAGGAATAATTAATAATGATGATAATAATACTAATAATAACCAAAGCACTACACAAAACTAAAAAAAAAACAATATGATAAAAATTAAATATTGAAAAGAGTTATTATAGGCAAATAAAGTTTAAAAAGCACCATGGTCAAAATAATACCAATATTTCTACTAAAATCCAAAAGAAAAGTTTTTCAGAAAAAACCATAACAGATAAATTCTAGTCCACCTTGAAATCAAATGAAACTTAAAAGAGTCATTCCAGTATTCCTGGTTGTCACGGCAATCTGCCAATATATCGTCATCTGGTTTTGTAATGTTCAGATTTGGCTATTTTTGATCAGGTATTCCATTCTTTCCTTAAATTTTGGAAAATTATCCACAAACTGTGGTAAATGATATTCTGCTGATTTTCTACATATTTTTAGGTATTAAAACAAATGATTATTTTAATTTTCATTTCAGTTGGCAACACTCTTTGTGAAACACCAATGTTACCAGTGTAACCGTTTGGCAACACTCTTCCAGAAACACCAATGTTGGCAGCATACCAACAATTTGTGATTTAAACCCCATTTCTTTTTTTTTTTACAATTTCCTGAATACAGTTCTACAGTGAATACATGCTGAGATGAAAACCACACAATGAATGATTGCACTCAAGTAAGTTGAAGGAACTAAGAAAATAATATTCTATTTGCTGTAAATTATGCTGTGTGCGGCCCTATAACCACCCCTGGTACTCCACTCATTCCACATGCAGCACTACTTCCATCCCACCCATACCCCCCTCCCCCCTTCATCGGCACCCATTCAACCACCACTCCATCCTTTGTTTATTTCAGACGTAACAGGATGATCTTATATTAAACAGCAAAATTCAGACAGAAATGCCTGTCTGAAATATTTCACTCTTTGGATATTTTCATGGCAAGATGGAAGTTACATTATGTTCCATTTGTGGTGTAATGTAGCACCCAGTCATCAACAAGACAGGCTATCTAACACCATTCAATGGTGTTATACAGCAGCCCTGGTCAATGAGAGCCACCTGAAACCATTCCATGGCGTAACACCGCAGAATTTCAATGAGAGTTATCAAGAACCATTCGATGGTGTTATATGGCACTGGTCAAGGAGAGGTGCTAACTATAACCATTGGATGGTGTCATATGGCACTGGTCAAGGAGAGGTGCTAACTTTGACCATTCAAAGGTGTCATATGGCACTGGTCAAGTAATGGTGCTACCTATAACCATTGGATGGTGCCATATGGCACCGGTCAAGGAGAGGTGCTACCTATAACCATTGGATGGTGTCATATGGCACTGCTCCAGGCGAGGTGCTAACTATAACCATTGCATGGTGTCATATGGCACTGGTCCAGGAGAGGTGTTAACTTTAACCATTCAGTGGTGTCATACTGTATGGCACTGGTCAAGAGAGGTGCTAACTATAACCATTGGATGGTGTCATATGGCACTGGTCAAGGAGAGGTGCTAACTATAACCATTGGATGGTGTCATATGGCACTGATCAAGGAGAGGTGCTAACTTTAACCATTCAGTGGTGTCATATGGCACTGGTCGACCCGGAGAGAAACCTATGACCATACCTTTTAGGCTCCAAGAGAATATATAACCAACGAAATAAATATATAGCAAAACACACAATAACAAAGAGCTGGCCTTAAATCACCAGGGAGCACTTAAACTACATGGAAGTCCTGTCAAAACATTTTGGCACAAAAAAACATTAAAATACGGTTTCAAGAATGTCTAAAACCTTCTTCCACTCTATTTGTCCATAAGCGTAGACTTTGGAAACAAAGAGAACATTGAATTAGCTTCAAGAAAGCTCTATTTTAATGAGGGATGTATGCTTTGACTTTACCATACTTCTGAATGGTGGCTTATCCCCACCCCCACCACCCCCACCCCCTTCCCATCTGCCCACTTACTCAAAGAACATTCCTTAAAAGGCAATGAACACTTTTTTTTATAAACTTTCCTGTCTGAATTGCCTTTTTTTTCTAATGAATATTCATGACATAATTTTCCTTAACTCTTCCTAATGATTGTGTTTTATTCTTCACTCAAACTGAACCCTTTCTTGCATTGAAAAGTATGTTTGTTTTGTAGGAACTCCATTCTGATGGATTCATTTGTACTTTCTTAATATGAATAATTTTGACACCTGCATTATTTGTCTAAAATTTGAAGCTACTTAAGTTGGAAGAATCTTACCAATTAAAAGGATTTTACAAGACTATTTCTTCATGTTCTTTGGCAACTTCTGCTAGTTGGAACAAATGAAGGTACCTCCAACTCCAAAACAACTTTTTCTCTGTCTAAAAGCAGACGCATAGGTACAAGATGGAAGAATTAAGACTAAGTACTAGCAATGTCTGCAATTTGCACTCATAAATATTCAATAAGGAAGGTAATACATATTCAATGTTTGGCATTAACAAATCTCACCCATAAAATGAATATTCAACAATCTGTGTTAGCGACCTCACTTACAAATGAATCTCTTTGCAGTCTCACTCACACCGGAGTATTCCATAACCTGTGTCATGAATATTCAATTTCATGAAATTCATAATATTCATAAATGAATATTCAATAACCTGTGTCATGAATATTTAATATTCAGTGTCATAAATGAATATTCAACAACCTGTGTTAGCAATACCTCTTATTAACATAAAGAGAAAAAGGGAGGAAATTCAAAACAACTTCACTCTCCCACTATGGTTTTATCTTTAAATATTAACAACAACAAAAAACACAGAATTGGTTACTCTTCTATTCATGAATTATTCATGAACTGTAATAAATAACTTATTTTGAAACCCTTTGGTAACTTTTCATGGCTCAAAAGTATTCACAAAAAGTCTAAACTTACACCTTTTATTTTTTTTTGAAATTTTCAAACTAGAAACATATCCACACCATAACTTAAATACTAAACATGCACTTTTTTACTTCCAAAACTGTTTTTATTTTTTTGAAATATCTCTCAAGGTAAAACAGACGACTCATTTGTTTTAACTCGTTAAGAAATACAGGATGGTCTATGCGTCACAATTTTAGTCCTTCTTTTTTTTTTCCCCTTCCAAATTCCGAGACAGAAATAAATCTATCCCCATGGTAACCGACGACAGCAGACTGTATAAATGTTTTAATAAAGCTAGCAAAGAAAACTTGTCGAAGATCTTCAAAGATATTCTAACAAATGTCAAGCCCTTTTCTTTGTATCTCAAGAAGACCATCCTATGAAATATATTCCAAAATTCCAGTCACTTCAAAAACACATTCTTTTTCATTTACAGTAGTTAAAAGAGTAATAACTCGAGACCGTCCTCTAGACGTTGGACCAATTGCTGCCACCTTCTTCGTTGCTATGACCGCTGGCGCTCCGTTCAGACTCCCCAGGGGGAGAGTTGTGTTGGCTGTGCGTGTCACTGCCGCTATTCAATCGCTCTGTGTTTCCGGTCTCCTATTATGACAATCAAAAAATGATATATTTATATATATTCAATCAAAAAATTATATATTCTCAGAATATTTTTTTTCCATTTTTTTTATAATGTTATGATATAATCACTTTCTTACATTTTTTTTTCTTTCTTAAAACAAATTTATGAAATTGCAATCTCTTGTTATATATACTGAGGTCAATTTCTACCTACCCCCATCCAAACTTGCCAAGAGCATTAAGCAAGTAGTTGTATCTTGCATATTTGCATCAAAGCAAAATAAATATTCTTTTTGGTAATATTTTGGTAATATTGAATCAGTTTCTCTTGTGACCTTTAAATTCTGTTTCAAAAGCATTTCTTTCAGATCAAAGTTTGAAGATTTTAGCGACGAGGACTTGGAACAAATGTGAGTTTTTAAGCTTTTTTCCATTTTTTATTTTTTTTGGACCATGTTTTATCAATGTCATTTAACAAGAAATTTTGTAAACATTGAACACTTTTTGTCTTCCCTCCCCCTGAATTGCTTTCGAAAACCTCAAGTTCCCCACTTTGCCCATCCCACACCTCTTAGTAATTAGTTATTTATTCCTCCACCAACAGATTAATACAGTTTCTACCCAAAATGTGGCTCAACATCCCCTCAATATTTTTTTTTAATAAGACGTTATGTATCTTCAACCCAGATGACTTGTAATATGTGTAATATTTTCCTACATCCAACCCTTCCAAACCAGTTTTTTAACTCCCCTCTCCCTCCCACACCCTTTCTCCCCCTCCCATACCCCCACTCACCCCATTATTTTCTTTCAACCCCTGCTTGCACCCTTTCCCATGACCTAATCAGATATCTAGTAATACTTAACTATACTTAACAGATTATGAAAACAAAGACACTTAAAAAACAAAAAAAAAACTAATGAATGGATTTTTTGCCATAGCAACAAAATGGAGGACTGGACTAGTAGACCGAAAAAAAAAAAAATAAAACAAAAAACCAGAAATGGAAAACAGATAATAGCATACATGCATGTTGGTTATGACCTAAAAGCAATGGACATGTTTGGAGGATGGGAGAGAAGACTTCTCTCCAAATGCATCTAGTTGTTATTGTAAATGGTTTTATATGGAACAATGAAAACAACTGGAAGCATTCAATTTTTTATTTGGGTGGATGGGGGGGGGGAAGGAGAGGGGGGGAAGGCTTTCTTCCACTTACCCATTTCCAAGAGGATGAAATGAAATGTCGACCCGCAGCAATGACGAACGACTTGCCACATGAGAAGTAAAAATTGCATGCGAACATGTGTGAACACCACTCACAGTATAAACCGAGGCCTAGAGAATTTCACCATTTTTAGCCAATTGCTAACAAAAAGGAACTACAGCATACATCAGTTAATATTGTATAGGGCATTGGAGAGTAGCCCAGTAACATGTGCTGATAAAACAAGAGCTTATATATCTAATGTACAGAAATCATGCTGATTCATTCTGTGATTGACCATTGTTAACATACTCACCATGTGCTCAAGTTCTTAATATCGACTGGCAGAAAATTGCCAGTGCCTTGTTATTTTCATCTACTGGCAAATGCCACCTAACCCCCTCCCCCCCCCACCACCCCTCCTTTCACCTTTCTTTCTATTTTTAGGTAGCCAGAATTTGCAAGAGTGTCTCTGAAAATTCCTCTTCGGTCTCTTTTTCATTCCGGTGAGAATTTAAATTTCTGTATTCTCTCTTATATAAGTTATTATCTTCAATCATTATTTATATGAATTTTCTTAATTTATATACTCCTATTTTTCTCACCATGTTACTTGAATTGCACCAATTATTTGATAAATTAATTAACTAACAAAATTAAGCAGAATTTTTACTCTAATAGGGAAAGCCTAATATTCTTTCTTTAAGGGTATATTTGAAAGGTACTCAAAAAATTGTTTCTCTTTAACATATAAATATCAGAAAAGTGCAACAAAACAACAATAA
>KN882721.1:117407-131015 GCA_000934455.1 Apostichopus parvimensis
CTTCAAATTGTGAAATGGTTAGTCTTATATTAAAATAGTTAAATTATAAATTCTTAAACCGCTTCACTATGGGGTAAGCCCCTACTTATTAATCTGTTGATTTGTCATAAATAAAATACCATAATTTCTACACTGTATGAGTGGTACGTCACATTATGTTACCAATTTTTCATTGCTAATGTGACCAAAACAAATTTTTTTCCCCTTCATATTTCTAATATACCGAAACCGGTCACATGACTGTAGTTCACATTCTTTCTGTCCCCACTGAAGGAAACTGTTAAAATTTATCCTGTTGTTTTACCCTGCATTGTGTCCCCCTGCAAGGCGTTGGACAGCATCACATTACAGATTCCCTGACGTTACCAATGACAAACAGTAACTCGTTACTGTAGATTACCTCGATCACATCACGATCGTGCGATGTGATCATTAATATGCCTGTAAAGTCCGAAAAGTGAATTTTGAAAAGTTGGAAAAAAAAACACCCCTCTCTGTGGCAAGACTGGAGAAGCAGCACAAAGGAAATGACTTGCAGCAAGTTTAAAGATGAAAAGGTTCATGCGGTCAGTTATGGAGCATCGGGTCATGCACAGTGGGTGGGATGATAATGAGGCGAGTTTTGCATGCAAGGAAGGCAGCTAGGTCAAAGGTCATGAAGTCCCGACAACATCCCTCCCACCGCCGTTCTGGGTGGGAGGGTATCGCCCACCTACCGCATGATCGTACATGGAAGGGTTCTGGGTGTGCGGCATGTGGTTGTCGTTGCCATAGTTACCGGCCTGAGACATCCCCTGCCTCATGTTGGCTACCTGCGGAGAAAAGGATGGTTTTTTTCCAGATGAGAATTTTTTTTTTTTTTCATGGCTTAAAAAAATGAGAAGCGTGGTTTGCTTGGTGGCAGCAAACAGATAACTGCTACAGATGGAATGACAAGCGATGACTCGTGGGGGTGCTGCTTGAGTGACATTTTTTGCAGATGAAAACTATTACAATTCCTAAACTAGTACAATTCCCCCCTCTACAAAATGGCAAAGCACTGTAGACAATGATTTAGCATAAATCCTAGTTTGCTACAAGGGAATCACTTTTCTGCCTCTTCCTGTTGATTTTCCAATATCGCTCAATTTTTGTTTCGTTTCTATTGCTCCCGTAAAGTTTTGGCATTTCCCTCAACCCCTCCCCCACCCTCCCTCCTCCAACACCTCCCTTCCCCTTCCTTAGAGTCTTAAAGCAAGACTTTTCACAGTCCCTGCAGATTTTCAAAAGCCCAAAAGGTCTTCCTGTCATGCCTAACAGAAAACTTTACGTCATTTCTCACTTCATTGTAACTCTGGTGAAGTGTCACGAAAATACAAATACAGGCTTTTTTTTGGGGGGGGGGGGGGTTGACAGATCATCTTTGTTTTATACAAACTGCTCCATTTTTCACAATTTTCATAAAACCTTCGAACAGACTAACTAACCAAAAATAATGCCCTTCTTTTTCCCTATTTAAACAGGGGGGTGGGGGATTAGTGACGTGTATGTCATAGTTACTCTTGAAATTTGGTCTCTCGTTTAGCACCTGCCAACATTCCTTTTGCAATAACACCCTTCAAGAACGCCACACAAATTTAGTTTAAACATGTTGGTAAATCATTTCGGAACATTTGAATTGGCATCCTTACCCTTCGCTAACATAACACTCACTTTGAAGCTCTTCACTCTTATCAACAGATATGTCACTACATGATGAAATCTTCAAGCAAACCCCCTTCGATGCATTCATCTCATCGTGGTTATTTGTTCCCATAGACTGCTGTTTTTTTTACAAATTCTGATGTTTACTAATGATTAAGCACTTTCCCTTATTTATTTCACAATCATTCCTGTTCATCTACGGGACCCCCGTACAGACTTTTCTGCTGCCCACAAGGCCTACAGACCATGAGCGGTGGGCTAGACCTAATGTCGGACCGATGCGTTTATCCAACAAATAAACCAATCGATGCAATGAATTTCACTGAATGTTCAAAATGGAAAACATACCTTGGGTAGTTAACATACTGGGCCTACCTATGATTGGATACACAACATACCAAGATGGACGTAGGCAAAATGTAGTGCTTCTATTCCCATATTACATTTTCTCCATGGGAGTAAGAACATCTTAACTTTGAATTGATGAGGCACATGGATGGGGGGGTACAAAAATTTCCGTAGATTCAAGATTTTATTTGTGCTCGGCCCTGATCTGCAGAAGCACAACACGAACCATGGATTAACCACTTCAACTGACTAGTTTTGAATCACTCATAATTTGGTTAGGGACAGAATATATTTACTTTCTAGGCCCTTTTTGGATGGTTTGAAGTAAAAAAAAAAAAGGAGAAACCAATGATTTGCATCTGAAGGGGTAATTACATCTTAGGCCATATCAGAAATCAAACATCTTTTGCCATAAATCCAACCCCAATCAACCCCCCCCCCCCCCCCATCAAACTGTAATCTTTTCACAATGCAATCTACTTAACAACCAGTATGATGAATATGTATAAACTTGGTATAAATATTCATTAGCTACATAATTACAATTACCTGACTAGGCATATTGTAAGAATCTCCATTCTGCATATTCATATAGCCTTCTTGTTGGTTCATCATGCTGAAGTTACCACCTGAACCTGAAAGAAACATAATTGATATTTTTAATAGAGGAAGAATTCAAATAGTACCACCGTAACCCTCCTCCCCCCACCCCCAAGCGACAAAAGAACATTTGAACACACAAGAATCTGTTTGAATTTTGCCTCCTGCTTTTTGTTTCCCTTTACATGGTAACCAATGATAACATTTCTCTGATCATGAGATTTTTACTTTACTAGCCTGAAGGTCTGTTTCTTCAAATCTTGGCCTATCAAGTGATCGTTAAAATGCACAAGCAATCCTGTATTTAAAGACACTGCCTCCAAATACCCTAATTCAAAAGTCATAACCAAACTACACAAAACAAAAACTACTTCCATTGTGTCCCCCCCCCCCTCTGCTACCCCTCCCTACCCTCCCACTCTCCCCAGAAATCATTACAGATACTTCAGGGGGACCCTTCAAAAACTCCCAAATAACAAGAAAACTTCCAAATTAACAAGAATATACCGCTTTTAAATCCATAAAAACAGACAAAGACCAGACCAAAATGCAGACACTTTGATGCTTAAAAATATGCCATTTCATGTAGAAAGATGCGCCAGGCATTTTTTTTTTCTCCACGATAATTTTAACACTGCGCTGGCTCTTTTGCAGAAAAATAATTACGGATCAAAAATTGTCGAGTAAAACGTGAAGTGACACTGTTGAATGCCAGGGACTACCAACACACCACAAATTGCATTTCCCATTTCATTTCCTCTATTTTGCTTTGTCACAAGCCATTAATTGCAGTTGTTCTCAGCATTTTTAATAAAGGGAATTTTTTTGTGTTCACGATATACGCAACTTCCACGAGACAGCTTTACACCGAAATTATGAAGATTAACCCTCGACCTAATTAACAGAATTGAGGGGAAGATTGGGTAGGTTGGGGGAGAGGGAAGGGGGAGGTGAGGGAGATAGAGGAGGGGAAAGGAATGGTAAACCGTCAAGCATGGGCATGCTGGCATGGACTGGTAGTGGGATTTTTGGTATATTGCATTAATCTCGGAGTATGTGAATTAAAAAAAAAACGACACCCTGATTCCAGTTATCAGGGTTTTTCTCTCGGTGACATTGCCAAAGGTGGGAATTTTCCTCATGGGTGAACTATGTCACAGACACCACTGGAAACTGGCAAAGAGGAGATACTCTTCGCTACAGGTTCTCACAAGTCCTAAACTGGTATGGAAGTACCGAGGGACAATGGATTATGGTCCTTGACGAATGGCAGGAGAAGCCGATGTCAATTATGGGGTGTCGTGGCCAAACAATAGACGTGTGTAAGGTTCTTTGTACTAACCTGACGTCGGTGTGGGAGTACCGGGGGCAGATGGATGTTGGTCCCCGGAGGACATGTGAGGGGCAGGAGGTGCGGATACACTGTCCGCGGCTGCTGCATTCTTGGCTGCGTAGAGGTTGGCCTCTTCCTGGGCTTTACCGATGTTCTTCTTGTAACGGATACGTTTGTTACCAAACCAATTGGAAACCTGAAAGGAAAATAAGAACAGATGAATCCAAAATTATGACAGAAGAACATTATGACAATGATCCGTCTACCAGACAAGTATCCATTAGAGTTAATTAAAATTAGATTAATTTGTGAATTAACTACATACGCTATACTATCATATAGTCCTCGACTCCTGTCAAAAGTTGAACAAAATCCATGCAAGGACCCCCTTCCTCTTTTTTAATCAAAGTAATCTCTTGTTCCAACTTTCATCAAAGCAAAATGTCACGCTGCAAATTATGGTAAATTTTGTAATAATTCGGCCAAAGTATATCGGCCGACTTGTCCGACTTGCTCGAGTGGCAAAATATTTATGACCCTCTTTTAAGGACGATGGTTCACAGGCACTCGGCAAATTTCAAAACCATGTAAAACCGTGTTTTTGAAGACGAACCGGCGTCACAACTGACCACAAAATGCTTTGAAAGTAAATCAAGAAATAATTCATAATCCTCTGTAGAGATTTCAACCATCTTCACCATAGTGCAGTTGAGCAGACCGAGACAGAATCGATCAAAATCGTCTAAGCAACAAAAGAGGTATTATTGACAAGAATTAACCTAGATTTGTGTGTTCCCTTAACCACTTCTACTGCCAAGTTAAACAACAGATCAAACTGGAAACCTTGACATTAAAAAACTGTCCAGGTCTTTTTGAGATGAAATGATATAATACTTTCCTACGAAAAAGTTATTGGGTAATACCTGTGCTACTGTGATGGAGCACTTTCTGGCAAGCTCTTCTTTAGCCTCTTCACTTGGATACGGGTTACTAAGGTGGGAGTAGAAATATTCGTTCAAAATCTCCGTGGCTTGCTTGCTGAAGTTCCTCCTCTTTCTCCTACAGTTACAAAGAAAGTAAAAATCAAATGAAATCATAAGACATCGGGCCGGTCACATGTACATTTCTTTAATAATATAGGACATGCTAAAAAAAAATATTCAAAAAAAAAAAATATTGAAAAAATGAGAAGTTACCCAAAGAACGTAATGGGAACTGAATTCCAAACGAATGAAAAGTCAAGATAGAAACAATTCTTTGTAGAATTCGGAATGGTGCATTTGGAAGGCAGAGGGCGGTGACCACCAAGAGGTTTCCTTTGGGGCGGGGGGGGGCGCTGTGTAAGAACGTTATCGCTTGTCATAGACTGAGGTAGATTGGAGAGGAATGGAAAATTACACCCATAGTGTGATTGGATAACATAATGATATTGAAAATACATGCTAGCACTATGGCTGCTCTTAACCAAGAAATGAAAATTCCCACATCGGTGATACTATATAAATGTGGATTTCCCCAGATGGTAAAACCATAACGTCCGATAAAACGTACGGTAAAACCGTAACGTCCGATTTCTAAAGACAGAATTTTTTGAGCGGGGCAACGACTGACTGAGTTTGATAACGATGTTACGTACCAGAAAGTATCTGACCGATCTGTCGGGCCAATTTTAATGGTTTTTTGCTTCATATTTTTAGCCAAATATCAAGGAGTTAATATCCTTTCAATTGTTCAAAGAACTACAGAGTGTACATGTTCTCTTGGGGGGGGGGGGGGGGCCTTGTTGTGTGTAAATGCGATCAATTGAAAATACACAAAAAGGGGAAAAAACATGAAACGAGAAGATTGTTATTCCAACGAGGCGAAGCTTTGCAAAGATTCTCCTCGTCCAGTGAGGCACTATAAAGGCAAGAAAGAGTCTTAGAAGTGAGAGAAATGGAGAATTATTTCTGTAAAGTCTATCAATGAAAAATCAATGATTTGATTCGTGAAAATTGTTATAACTATCTACTCAAGTTTTCAGTTATGAGAGTCATCAGAATTGGTCACAAAAATATGCTAGGAAATCAAACAATAATGGTGCAATAATGGTTAAACATTAATTCTTCATCAAGAAATTAAAAATCTGAAATTTGTTCCCCCCTTGCCTCTAGACTCTATATTCTCTCATAAATTCTCTTCAATTTACACTCCACAATTTCTGAGAATTATTTGTTTGCAATCTGACAACCACCAGACGATGCCCTTTCGAAAGAATTAAAGGTTTGTAGCGTGCTATATAATTTCGGCCGACGCTGACAACCTTTTTAACCGATTCATACCAGTTTTACGATCAAAAATTATACTGATGGATTGATTAGCACCACAAAATAAATGTCTGCCTTTCCTTGTTACCGTTGGTTACCATCACCAAAGTCAACAACTTTTCTTGATAGATATGAGAACAAACCGGTTACCTGGCATCTAGGAACCTGGACCGGAGAATCATGACCGCCTCGCACGTGCTCTGTTTCAGCTGTACCTGAATGGCATTAAATTTCCGGTGGATTATGTTCACCATCCGATCAATTTCCTTTGGCGCAATGGGTCGTGTCCGACTCTGCTCTCGAAGGAGGTTCATGACGTGGGTTGTGAATTCGTTGCAAGCCTTCGGTTAGAGAAAAGAAAAAACAAGACCAAGGTGTAAAAAAAGACAGGGAAAAAAAAAAATCAAAGTCAACTAAAGGGCTGGGTTTTTTTTAGTTTTTTTTTTTGATGTTTGTCTCAAAAGTGAGTAATGTTTTTTTGGAGAGCTTGAGGATCAAATGGCTGGATTTGACTTGTAAATTGACATGTGTTGTACAACATTGCGTGTGGCGCGGTAATTCCATACTGCAGTTTTCTCGCTCAGAGTATGCATGGAGTGACATTTGATGCCGGAAAGATAAGAACCCTCCTGATTACTTCTCAAATCTCAAGGGCTACAATTTCAAGCAACAAATTTTTTATTCCAAAGTAACTTCATTTTCTTTTTTCTTTTCTATTCTTTCTCTCTCTCTTCTCTTGTTTTTATTTAAGGCAAGTGTTACAGATGACGCATGGCTGGAGATTGGCATCTTACATCCTCATTCCGCCGACCATGTTATGAAGCGAAAGGTTCAAGAAACTGACATTTTTCACCGTCACGTTTTGTCTCTTTGACTTCCAATCGTGTCTGCTCCCGAAAGAAACAGGCATTCTGTGTCCTTGACACCTGTTGAACAGGAAAATTGCTACTAGTGGAGAGTAATATCTCGCTGCATTTTGCCACCTTTTCGCGAGAATAAAAGCCGGTTTACCGTCCGCTTGAATGTCAACACGCTTAACGAAGAACAAATCCCACCGCAGATGTACGGTACTAACCTAATTTGTAAAATTTTAAACAAATTTTTTTTTTTTATTATTCAGCCAGCGATTTCCCAAAACTACGGTGTCTTTCAGTAAATTCTTTACTTTTTTTAATTTTTCCTTCTATTTTATACCTTTTTTTTCGATCAGGTAGGGGGGAAGATTAAGGGTTGGGCAACGGAGGGGAAAGAGGGATTAGAAAGGGGGAACAGAAGTGATGAGCAACTAGACGCACCAAAGCTCTAACAGTAACATATTAATCAAATTTTGACTGTATAAACTTCCAATAACGAATGCTAAAGCCTGGACAAGATTATCCCAGATAATCTGTTTCCCACTGTCCTTTGAGCGGTTGCAGCCGTGTGTTGCCTAAAATTAAGACTCGGATCTCCTAGCCGAGCTACAGATCTTGATCGAGTTTAAGCAGGAAGACCTTAATACTCCTCCTGTACATAGCTGGCTCTGTACTTTAACAAGAGTGCCATGATTTGGTTACACGAACTAGTAAGAAGAAGGATTCCTTCGGTCAAAAAAGAATCATCTCGAAATGCCAAGTTTGGTAGAATGACAGAGCAACTTCTCATTTCAGCAGATGTAAGATTAGAGGTCACATTAACATTCATTCATTAGAGATGATGATTCGGGCTTGCATTGACCAAATCTAATCTCGGAACATTTTTTAAACCCTTCCCCCCACCCCAACCCCCCCAAAAAATGATAGATATGAAGTCACAAACATCAAAATGCATCCTAAAAGTATCCCACAATATCACACTCAAGGTGTCGTATTTTATCATATCCCTACACTACCCAGGAATAACAATTCCCCAACCTCTTCGCTTTCTCTGGACCTTAACTTCTTCCCTCGCTAGCCAACTTTTAACATTAGTTAAGGATGCAAATTCCATGGAAATCAGAAGAGAAAAAGAATACAAAATGTGTTTCTTTAGTAACAATTCCATTGGTGTGGCACTAATTTAAACAATCACCACGAAATAGAAATTGTTAAATGTTCTTTTATTTGCCCTTTCCCCCCTCGGTTAGTTTTGCTCATTTAACGCATTATATGCAAATACCTCGTTCAGCCAACGATTCTTATCTCCCAAAGTGCTGTAGGTACTACTGACCTTTAATTAAAGAGGTACTCTTAGGTAATGATCGGAAAATACATTTTACAAGGCTGACGGGACTGCATACGATAACATACATTGCAGCAGTGAGTGTGTATACATACACACATTCATGTTTGTATTACATTCAGACCGAGGACCCCATTGTATTTTCCATTGTTCAAATCCACGTACCCTAACCTTAACAATACCCCATACAATAGAATTCTTCCGAGGACGTGGTGATTCTTTAGAAATCACAACCGAGAATTCTTTTGTTCAAGTCCTCGGTCAGATAGAAAAACAAACGCATACATACACACATACATACATACCTGTTCATATTTCTCTAACTCTGTGTGGTAAATCTGTCTGATCTGTGCGAGCTTGGCTCTGTAGTCTGAATGTTCTATGGCGTTCTCTTGCTGTCCCAGGCCTCCTCCGGATGCGGCCGCGGCAGCTGCCGCTGCGGCCGAGCCCCCGCCCTTCTCCGGTCCGGCCACACCCTCCGCTATCAACATGTTGTCCAGCCTCATCAGCTGTGGATCTGGTGGTTCCTCTTCTTGCGCCCCTCTTATGCTTAATACTGTAAAGAGACGAGAAACGATAAAAACATTACAGTTAAATTCGATCGGAGTACTTCGATGGATGGTACACAGGACCAATTATTTGTGCAGTATTAATCGTATTAATGAATGGTACATGGGACCAAGTATATGCAGTATTAATCGTTATTTACATTGACAGAAATCCCTGTTGATTTCCTTCATTTTTTCACTCCCATGTTCAAACACTACAATGTTCCATACAGATACTTTGCAAATACTTCTTCCCAAAATTAGAAGCGCTCAGCTGGTAATTAAGAATACTGCATTCCCTCACATGTTAATAACAACTTCTGCCTAGAATGATATATGCAAATGAGGAGGCCAGACAGACCTAACCTCCCCAGACCGAGGATCATCTGCTATGAAAGTGTAGACATAGTACAGGTGCTGGCATTGCTTTCTGTTTTCAACGTTGCACATTTCTCTGGATGTACTTTTGATAATTAATTCCATTCTTTAAAGCACAAGCACAACTGACTATATTAGAAGACAAGTTCACACTACATGTCTTGCACTCACTGTGTGTGCTATGTAAGTGCAGCTGGAGACAAGGGTACTGCCCAACATTCTATAAGCTCCTTTAAGGTTACCCCATACCATAAATAATGAGAGCTGAATTTGGAGGTAATAATATCTACAAATCCCACATACCAAATCTAGAACCTTCACAATCTCTGTTCTTAAATTTTCACTGCCAAAACTTCCCTTTTGTTTATATAGTCACATACCACATTTTACTGCAGATGCTATACTGTGTACATAGGCCCTACAATGTAGCATCCCACCATCCCAAATGTTTTGAACAACTGTCAATCTGGAGAGGGTCTCTCTAAATTTTTCATGAAAAAGGTATTTCAGGGGTTTAAGGTCGAAAGAAATCATGATACTATTCATAACAGGTCAAAAGATAACACCTCATTATAATATAGAAGTCGGCTTAATATTAAGGGTATATCAATACGAAAAAACATGTGTAGATACTTTGGATGGTAGAATGAGAAGGAAGGGCACGACCGGGGAAGCCGGTCCTTGAAGGTACACAGCGTTAAAAGATTACCAGGGCATACTAGGCACGGTAGAACGTGGTGTCAAGGTTGTGAGGAGACAGGTAAGCTAGGAGCGAAGTAAACTATGCATTACCTCCATGATCAAAGAACAAATTTCCTGTAAATGTAGCCTTCACAGACAACATTTCCTGTGGATTTTTGCATTCTTATTTACTGTCTTATCCTTCACAAACTTTGCTATGGATATTTTCCATGGAAAGTTGTGGATATATCTGGAGGCTGATGTTACATGTGGACATGTCAAAGCCAGGGATATACCCATCTATATCTTTGACCTCTGAGCTTTAAGCAGAAGCTAACCGACCCGACCCATCCTCAGACGTGATATATAGAGCTCCCTGTCATTTTCTTCCCAAAAGCTCTGAGAAATCTTATTCCATTTTAGACCCATTTTGTTCACTTGTTCTTTTGTTAATTAATTTGCTTTCTTTGTAAACCGCCTTGAGCAGTGACTTTCGTCTACTGATTTGGCGCTATATTAGTCTCAATTATTATTATTATTATTATTATTAATATTAGCTATCGAAGTTAGCTGCCATATGCCAGCTATCAAAGAGATAGGAGGCTATAATTTGCGCACATCATGCAATTCTTAACCTACTGAGATTTGTTAACAAGTTTCTCAAATGTTTATTCACAACTGTAACAATCAAGTGTACCTGCCTTCAGTTTGTACTTGGTTTCAGTTAGAACTTCTAAACTGTGATGAAGAGATTGCAGACAACTAGCTATATGTCAAAGGTAAAATTTGACAGTGCCTGCCAGCGTAGAAAAAACATAATTTTTGATGGTTATATTATATATCCATTACTTATGCAAACCATCATTCTAGCAAAGTATACACAGTAAAGGTAAACACGTTTACACAGGAACAAAAGACGGCTTGTTTTGAAAGTAAACTTGCTGGATGGGTTTGTTCACACAATAAAAGAGAGAATCGTTTTGATCCGTGATATGATAAGCCGATAAAATACGAAAATCAACTAGACGGCTTGAAGTGATCACCCAAATTGGTCAAAGGTTAGACTATTAAAACAAGCATATAATTTAACTGTAGACTGTAGAGTCAACAGTTTTAAGTAGAAAATGATGTTATCAAATTGTAATTACACTTATCTTACACAAACAGTAATAAGCATGTAGGTACTCCACAATACGCCAGGAAAATGACTGAACAGACCCTCTACATGTAACTACACCTATCAAAGCTCAGCCTTTACAACGTTTCAAATCTTTAAATATCTTGCCACATCTTTGGTGGGCTGCGTTACAAATTATCTCCAACAGATTCCAGAAATACCAACTCTTCCTCCTATAATTTCACACAGTAAACTTCCCCCATCCCCCCTCTCCTACCTCCCATCCCGACCCTCACATCAAAGATTATTCGTCTCTCTTGTTAACAATGGTTGCGGGATTTGATTTATGTGTGCGAGTTCCGTAAAGTATCTAGGATGCCTGAATTTTTAGCACATTGTGTACACTGTGACTACATCATAGTAGAGTACTGTAGTGTGCTGGTCATTCTACTGGAATGTACATAACTGTGCCACATACCTGTACTGTATGTCTGAGCAGGGAGTTGTTATGGCAGGTCCCTGGTCTGAGCAACTTCACTTTAAAATTCTTACATCCTTACATTAATGTATCTGTCACAACTCAATCTTATACTCGTGGTGATTTAAATGTGCTGAAAGACTTACCACAAACAAGGTCAGCTTTTAAAAAATTCTACACACTCCTTATTAATTACAAATACAGTTTGCTCTGTATACATACAAACATTGTATATACAAATACATGTAAATATACACACATACATGTATACGCAGTTGTGTTTTACATGCAGACTAAGGGCCAATTTTTTTTTCCATTGTTTAAATCCACATACCCTAACCTGAATAAATACCTCTTAACAATAGAATTTTTGCGAGGACGTGGTAATTCTTTAGAAATCACTTCCCAGGACCTGGAATTCTTTTGTTAAAGTCTTGTCAGAATACAAAATAAACGCACACACCAATACAGACATTCACGCATTCATATACCCATACATACACATACGCACATACATGTTTGTTTTTCATTCCAACCGAGGACCCCATTGTATTTTCCATTGTTCAAATCCACGTACCCTAACCTTAACAATACCCCATACAATAGAATTCTTCCGAGGACGTGGTGATTCTTTAGAAATCACAACCGAGGACCTGAAATTCTTTTGTTCAAGTCCTCGGTCAGATAGAAAAACAAACGCACACATACATACATGTGGTGTACAGTATATATGCGTACGTAACTGATACAGCCCTATTCCAGTGACGTCAAATGATCCCTAAATTGGGTTAATTGGCCTGCACAAAGTTAATGACTGATCGAACCGTTAATATTGAGTCTGTGACATATACCTCCTCTAACAATCTCACTGCATACA
The DNA here is from genome assembly GCA_000934455.1 of Apostichopus parvimensis. NCBI lineage: Eukaryota > Metazoa > Echinodermata > Holothuroidea > Aspidochirotida > Stichopodidae > Apostichopus > Apostichopus parvimensis. Next base: position 129,956 of record KN882721.1, read on the forward strand.
CACACACAGATGCATGTATGTATGTATGTATGCAGCTGAAACCTACAGGACATAAACACGACGCACATTATAATCATCCACACTCCACTGAATCCAAAGACCAGCCTCTGCCTATCGACCGTAACATTTCTTGCCCGGCAATTCCACGTTTTACACATCCTCGGAGTATGAGTCGTGTTTCTTCCATCGCTTTCCCTCGTTCGTTATCGTCGAGATGTTTCGGAGACGATATCGGTTGAAACTTTGCCCCGGTCGTGCACGGCTGCTCTCTCATTAATAATTCCATACTCGAGGAAATGAATATAGTCATCATATTCTACTTCACTGCTGTAAAAGACTGCAGATTGACTGTAACTGAATGATGCTGGGTCACTTAATGATGATGATGACGACGACGTTGATGATTATGATCATCATCAGCTGTGTTCATCGTTATACCGCCGCACCAGAGAGTGAGCACGCTCTCTCGTGAGACGAGATAAGAGGGAATCGAAGAAGACCAAGCACTGTACGTGTCATGGGAGACTTCTTCATGTATTCATACAAAAGATCAGCGACTTGATACAACTTCAGTGGCTTTATACACTATTCAACAAACAGGACCACTGTCTGAATTCATGTACTATAATACCAATGTAACTGTAATGTGACCTGGCAGTATCATCATGACGCCTGGTGGAAAGACCACTGTCATCGTACGGTGTGATTAAACAACGTTCACCAGAGCATTCATTTCGTACTTTGTCTTTAAATTTATCTAACAACATATAGTACAACAAACAAGGAGAACATACTTTCATATGTACGTTCAACTAGAAATATGTCTTCGTACTACAAGACCAATGTGTTCATACAGTACTATGCAATGTCTTCACATTAAAAGACCAACGTCTTTCATACTATAAGTAGACCAATGTCTGGATACTGTAGGAACAGTGTCTTCATACCACATATATGTACAGTACCGGCATCCTCGTAACACAAGACCAATTTTGTCTGCATACAATAGGAACAATGTCTTCATACTATGCAATGTCTTCATATTAAAAGACCAGTTGAC
>KN882721.1:152083-162390 GCA_000934455.1 Apostichopus parvimensis
AAAAATCCAAATGTGGACCTTATTACTGAGGGAATTATAACTTGACGTTAGCTTCACGTAAAGCCATTGAGAAGGAATAAACTAATTTCCTTTCTCTTAATTAAGTCCTGACGTTTTTTAACTCTCGCCCTGTAATTCCTGTAGAGAATGTTTTGGTGCATTTTTTTTCTCAGCAGGCTTGGCTAATTTTCTGGCAATCGAAGATGAAGTTTTAAAATTAATGAAGGCTTACATCATAATAAAAGGATAAATTTCCTGGGGTGGGGGGAGAGCGATAGGCCCATGAATTATACATTAATAACTTAATACAGCTGAAACAACCCATAATTATATATTGAACAGTGTTCATCAGTGCACTCACAAAATCAGAGAGCCGCCTGTTATATGTTCAAAATATCATTTGTATACAGTTGCCCAATAATACTGTAGCTTGGTTTTTCCACAAAAAGTTTAAAATATGGACAATTTTCAGGACAATTTATCTCTTGCCTTCATCATTTCTAACAGAAATTAATTTACTCTTGTACCAAGGTATGTTTTGGTTGCATATATTTTCACACTATAGAATAGGATGTTTCATCTGCAGTATGATTATAAAATGAATAAAAGTTGCTTAAATTCACAAAGTCCACACAATTTTTATGGTTTGGGTCAAAAATAACATTCACAACATTTACAGTATATACCTTTGGAGGATGCAAATTTTTATCTTTTGAATTTTCACTTTTTTAAAGCAATAGTGAGTTATTTTAAATATATCAGTATGTAAATGATGGTATAAGCATGTCTGTTCATTAAATGCAGGAGTATTTATTTTTGGTCTGCAGATATCTAAGGTTGTGTCAGAATGGAAAACAAGAGAGAGAAACATTACATATGCAGCACAAGAGTAGTTTGCACGCTAACCCTGTTCATACTCATACATAGTTTGATGACTGGGAATTCTTGTGACATAAATACCACAACAATCAAAGAAAGACAAAGGGACATTGTTTGTTGCTGGTAATGTATTTATTTTGCATGCTCACTCTAGGGCTGACTTTGCAATCTTAATAGTTAACCTAATGACCTTTGACCTCCACCGAAAAAAAAGGTGTCTTGTACTCACTGTAAGTAAAACACATTCCAAATATGTGATCTTGAAATATCGTGTTTACAAAAGTTTTGTGCTTTACAGAGGATTTACAGAGTGTGTCCTTTTGATGACCCCAATTGACCTTTGACTTCCACCCAAAACAATAAGGTTCTTGTATTAATTATGGGGAAGCCACAAGCTTATGGCAAGTATCCAAAAATCAAAGCTTGGCATCTTACAAAACCAGCTGTTTCTCAGACGAACTATACCCACTAAAAGGTTTGGAGCTCCAAAATTATATACATATATTTTTTTTTAAAAGATTAGAATATATGCCACTAATTATTCATACATTCTGCATTCAAGCACTCCTAAAAGTGGATCTAAACTGGGACAAGTTCACTTCAATTACAGTATCAAGTACAGGTATCTTTTCTGCCTACATCTCCAAACCACAGAGAACTGTATATTTGACGTTACAGTTGTAACAGCTCAAATTCACTCCCAAAAACTTATTAGACTGGGAATTTATATCTCTTTTATCTCTCTTGTATGTCTCCATTCTACTAATAGCACTTTCTTCATCTACCTAACCCAGTATCTGGTGACATTTTAGAACTGTCTTCCCTCCCTCCCCCAACTCCGACCCCTCGGCCTCCCCCCCCAACTCCGACCCCCCCCTATTGGGAAGGAGGATTTAGTGGGCAGGCTCATATATGGGATTGGGGGAGGGCAGTACTAAAATGATACAAGATAGTACAGTAGGTTAGGTAGATTTAAAAAAGTTGCATTTGACTGTAGACAGGTAAGAGAGGAGCAAGTAAATTTTAGTAAGTAATAAGTAATAAACCTGCTTTGAATTTCTACAACGCTCGTAGAGTAAAGATGTGACAACTTACAGAGACAGCATACAGTACTGCATGACAGCCAATTAATATAATATAAACACTATAAATAAAACTAGCAGTAATCTGTTAATGTAAAGCAACATTTCATGCTTGGATTTGGTCCTTTATGCATTGTATATATGCGGTAAATGTCTTTAATGGTCTCCAGATAATCATGTAGACATCTCCCTCAAGTAGTAGTCATTATTTAACCTAAATTACTGACATTAATTTGCTCTCTACTGAAGATTCAATCATGGTTTAAGATATGTATATATATTTATATATATAATGCAGCATAGTTGTTTAACAGTTTTTCCGTTATATTTATATATATATATATTCAAGTAAAAGCAGATATAAGATATGACTCATAATTGACAAAAAAGGAGCATTGTTTTAGAAAATTTATTCGAATATTCAGTCTCCCTGGGACCTTCCTCACCAATACTTGGCAGTGTAATGAAAAGTACAAAATGTAACACAATAAAAGTAAGACGCTAGATAAGTGTAAGAGGCATTGATGGAAATAGAACCAGAAAAACCATCACTATACATAATGTAATATATATTATTATATGATACATCAGGTATAATAAGGGTATTTTGTAGGTTGGTTCATACAAATCAAGTGATTCGTTTAATCAGTTAAAGTTTCTGTGTTCATTTTGCAATATTTTTTCTTTCACAGTCACTATATAGTTTACCATGTAGGGTGTTGTTACATGTGTCAACCATGAAGCCAAACATTGCAATTCATTTCACGCTTTTCATTTGTAGAGACTTTAATACGATCAAACACAGCACGATATTGACTAGCAACAATACTGTAAATCACAAGCAATTTTTTGCTATTACTATCTACGCTGGCTCAAACCACAAACTGAACGAACAAAAGACCCAATGCAAACAGTTGCGGAGATCAAAAAGCACAGTTGGGTCTACTGAATAGATTTATATTATGTGAATTAAATCATTTCCTCCCCCCTCCCCCCTCCCCCCCACCCCTATCTTTCAAATAAGCAAGTAGGAGTATATGCATGAGCCAACAAGAAACATCTCTAAGACATACTGTAGCTATAACTGCATCTATGACAGTAGTCAGTGACGACAATATTCATTCGACTCAAAGTTTACACAAGCTGATGAAAGAATAACTGGAAGCGTAAAGCACACCATCTCTAAAAACCTACGGGACGAGGTGCAAGATAAACAAACCCACCAGTCAAAAGCACACGCATCTTTCACTAGGTTTGTCATTTATATTTCTCTGTTTTTCTAATTCGATTTTGAATTTGATTTTGAATTTGATTTTGCTAGATGGAAGATGCACATTTTGAAAGAGAGAACTGAATGTTTGGCATAAAGAACTTTGAACCCGGTGCACGTGCGTGCTAGTTTTTCATAGAAGTCAAAAGGCTGGGTATAGCTCGGTTGAAGTTGCGTAGGACTGGATGCGTAATTTTTTTCCTAGGAGGGTTAGGGCCAATTTTACGAGTAACACGCATGCGCGAGGGTCTGGATATGCCTATATATGATAATTGCCCCTAACCCTCCTAGGAAAAAAAATTACGCGGACTGGGTCCTGATGTTACCGGTCAAATTATGTCCTTCTAAAATCTCTGACAGTGGTTTCTTTGTCATTTCCCAGTAATATTCCACTGTTATCATTTGTTTACATAAATTCTACATAATTATTAATGGTGCTCTGCCTTAAAATTTCCAAAGTTTTAGGCATTTCATCACGTGTTCCTCTTGGAATGAACTCTTTGAACTATCATAACAGAATTGCTTGACGACAAAAGGACCAACAAATTTTCCCGTTCATAAATTGACCTGCAGGCTGCGACACAAGTGTTTCAAAATTCTGTGTATGAGTGTGTGTCCTTTTCTCTATTATCTCCCCAGCTTCAATATTCGACCTCACATCAGACGACGACGTAAACTTTTGGGGTATCACAAAGCCACTTATTGCCAGTATCATGCTACTTGGATTTTACGTACGATACACATCCTACGTTATACATATCCGATACTTTAACGTAATCTTACCGTATGGACTACTAAAACTTGATATCCACTTGTTATAGCTTAGAATATCCACTCAACTTATCTTTTTTTTTTAAATTTCCCTCGGTTGGACGACTTACCACTTCTCTCACCGAATTCAGGGCTGGATTTCACTCGCAATGTTACAAGTGGCCGGAAAAGCTCCTAGCTGGCATAAGAGGAAATTAACTATGCCACTACAAGCTAAATAGACTGCATCTGATATATGTTAATTAAAAACTTCACACAACAACCAAAAAAAAACAAAAAAAGATCCTGATCCTTTAGATTTCAATGAAAGGAAGTTTTTCGAGCCTATGCATCTTGAATTCTTAAAAGGGGGAGCTGAAAGCATCATTAACCCAACTCATTGAATTTTAATGTCCATGTTAAAAGGAAAATGCTCTACAGATCCTTCAGATTGGGTCATGGTGAATAACAGAATTTAGGGTTCTGCAATCTATCCTGTCCGCAACGGACAACAGGAAGTCTGCCCTCACAGACCGTTCAGAATATTCTGAGCGATCTTCGACGTCCAAGAGCTTGAAACGGAACGTTTTCTTGCCTCGATCTTAGCAAAACTTCTTTTAATGATACTTTCCGATTTTAAACTCGAAAATCAAAAGGAAAAGCTGCAGCAGCTGCAAGCAATATATCAAACAAAGGAGATTATCGTTGCAGACAAGCAGAGCCTACTGTGCCAAACTGCAGAGCAGAAAAGATTATGTCCAGATTGGCCTGGCTACAACAACAATGTAACACCCCCTCCTCCCCCCCCCAATGTCCCCCGCCCCCTCCGCCACATCAGCCTCTTTTGATATGGTGTCTATGTAATATGTTAGATTCATTTTAAATTATGTAAAAAAGTTCAGACAATTTTTTAACTATTTCCACTTTGATCTTCGCACCTACCTAGCTGCTGTAGTGACATGAGAAAGTATCCATGCCGTAAATAGTTTAAACTTGTTTGAAGTCCTTCACTACTCACGAATGGATTATAGGTCATTTGTTGCAAATTAATTAAACTTATGGAAGAATGGTTCTTTAATTACAATATTAATCACCACAAGTAAATCAACCACTACCTAGGGTAAAGAGCATCTGGAATCTCAACTCGTATTTTAAAGCAAGGAATTGTCATTTAAAAGGAATCCACCAATGAAGTGAGGGTATAGTTATAATTGCCGAAACATAAGACTTTAAACTATATGTAATTGTAATTAAGGTTGTCTGTTCTGAATTCTGAAAAGTTCCCTCTACATATATATTTTTTTATAATTTCTTCTTTTTCTTTGTTTTTAAAGGATGACTTAACACCAAGGCTAAGTTTCTAAATTGGAGTGACAACATTGCCATCCATTGGAATGAGTTTTGAGACTTTCCACTGATCTCAGTCTAGGATCACTTGTACTTTGTACGAAACGTCAGCCAAGATGGGCAAGAAAACCAAACAATCGAACGACTGATCCCCTCTAAACCCCAGTCCCTGCACCGACACTGTGGCTATGTGATAACTGATCCGCTCTCAACCCCCAGTCCCCTTGCATCGAGACTGTGACTGTGTGATCATCGTCAGGTGTGTGTGTGTCACGATTCCCCTAGAAAGGGAACAGATAGTACTACTAGGTATCTTAGCCAAATTGCCGAGAAGCAATCACTTGTAACATATCTATTTCTGGGCTACAGCAGCTCTTAACCTCTAAGAGAACACAGACAGATAGACAGACAGACACAGACAGGCAGACAGACAAATTACCCTAGTCTAAGTAACCAATTCAACCAGTACTGTTATATTCCTTGCTTCACTCACAACCAGACCAATGGGATGAATGTCACATTGGGCTAATTCTTCATCAGAGCTGAAGCTTTGATGTCAATTAGCAATTAACAGACACAGACTTCTTTAGTGTTTCTCTCCTCATCCTGAATATCTCTGATCAGCAAATTGATTACCAGGTATTGCATAAAACCTGCCTCTCATTGTGCTCACAGTCCACCCCTCCATTCAATAGTTCAGCTCCTCCTCTCAAGCCATTGTACAAGAGGGCACTGACAATGCCAATCCCTAAGTAGTAAACTACTCCGAGGGTTGAAAGGGGCGACTCCTCGGGGCCCTATCGACAGACACAATGCAGGTACAGTAACTTGTATGCTGGCCGTTCCTCTGCTGTAAAATCTGGTCATTAATTGATTAGGGGAAGGAACCCGAGGAAGCCGCACGGTAACTTTCAACGATGACTGATGCCCATGGCTAATGCAGGAAAATTAATCATATCTTGTTCGGTGGCCGGCTCTATTTTCATCCACGGCTATATAGCACCGCTGAAATAACTTCTCACCGTTGTTGTCATTGATTCATAAAATGACGAGTCTAAACATGTCAACTAATTTTTTTTTTTTTTTACCCCCTTCTTCATCACCTCTCTCATAATACGCACTTCTGCTAGATAACAAGTCGTACATGATTAAAACAACTGGTATTAATTATGAATAAGCATATTATTGACATACAATGACAGCAGATCCATAAATGCTACACTATAGCAACATAAGAACGAGCTACTGTACACTGTAAGTACCGTATATAGACAATTTATTCTTACTGTGCCAGTGCCACAAGCACTGACAGGAGGTTATGGGAATGTTCTGAATTTTTTACTGTAAAAACCTCCTTCCCACACAGAGGGGGGAAAAATATATATATTTATGAACAATACATACTGTAAGCCAATTCTTGCCTGTAAAAATTAATTATTAGGAATCAATCCATATGTTAGAAAGCTTGCCATCATGGTGAAATTACACATGTATGCAGCAGGTATTTATAAACCCAAAATACATAAATACGATAGGTCACTCTGTGAAATAATTTAATCATAACACATCGTTACTACTGAAGTCTGCACATGCCACATGTGTGTACTGTACCTTCTGCAATTGTTCTTTTGATAATGATTAGGCCTAAAGTCTTCTGAAGTGAAGCAAAAAAGGCTATACGCAGAATACGAATTAACAAACTTTCTTGAAATATTTGACAAAGACATCGCAGAATCAATGCGTGCAATATTTGAGCTTGTTTCAATGTAAGAATTTTATACTATTGAGACAATAAGGAAACCAGAAAACTATCAACAGAAAGAAAATTTATATTGCAACATCCCGTAATTAAACTAGTCTCAATGAAAGAGTAATGAATAAAAATTTTTAAAAAATTAAAAATACAAGAGTGAAATTACGAGGAGATGGACGAGCAAACCATTTAGGAACATACGCTACTCTACTCTGCCATCACAGTTCACGCGAGCTTTACCATACAACCAAACCGTATGTTTTACAAATTCTAAGAATATAATAACAGCCTGGAAAGATCTTCAAGAGTTGATAAATATTTTCTGTGGAGCATGTCTCGAGTTAATCAGACTGAACAAACCCGAAGAGCTATTAAACCTAGGATACTGAACCAGCCAGCTTGGATGTACGCTGACAAAAGCTACTGTATATTACCTTCACTATACAAATAAGAGCACAAAGAATTCCTGGCCGGTCTATATGTGCGGACTCACTCAAGTTAATTGCATTACTGGTATAAATTGACCTTGATCAAACAGCTCTGAAATGGATCTGTGGCCCTATATAATATATACATTGTTTAGCTTCCAAGCACAAGGCAGAGCGAAGCTTGTTCAAATTTGCAAAATCACATCAAAATATTCCCCAAAATATTCAAAATATAAAAAAACTGCGTACGCTTTTTTTGTTGCCGAAGAGTGTTTGAATTTCGGCAAGTACAACTACTGACTGACAATAATTACATACTGCAGTATTTGGATAGGATGTACAAGGCAAAAGATAATGGCCCGACAGTTGCTAGGCGTAATCTACACGAAACTGCACATCCCAGGGAGGGTGGGAAAGAAGGTTTGCAATATATATTGCAAGCAGTGCTACTAACCCCAGGGACAAATGAGATAACAATGGGCCAAACTATAATAAAGATTTGTTGTCATTTCATAAAATGGAAAATATTGAGGAATTCAATGAACTTGCTGAGACCATTAAGAGCTAGAATTACTCTGACCCCAGTTTGCACAACTGATTATTACTATTTACGAATGCCAAATGTTATCGACAATATAACAGGGACATTTAGCAGCGCTTGCAAACTAATTACCAACCAAAGATGAGTCGTTCAAAGGAATTTATAACCATTCATGGAATTTGTCACTTTCTCATTGCTTTCATTAATTCTCTACCATGACAGTTATGTTTGACCCATATTAACTTGTGTGAAAGGGTTATTATGTACAGTAACTGGATGCTGGAATTAACTTAAACTAGAATCTTTTTTTATAATTTTTATAATTTTCAACTTTTTGCTTAGAGCAATCTTGCACACACTACACTGCAAAGAAATGTTGTTTTAATTTGAAGTGTTTATACCGAGAAACATTATTGATCTGTTATCACATAGCAAAACATTATCTATGGAAACTGGTCAATATGCTTGCACAAGTGGGACGATGTGTTATACAGTATACACTATGCTGTTTGTGTACACTGGAACCACAGTATTGATAAACGAGTCAAAACTGCTAGACGACATCTGAACACTAAGTTTGAACACTAAATCATACCCCGTGAATACCTTGCACATACAGTAGTGTGACATGCAACTCAGAGCTACATGAGCAAAGACCAACTGGTGTACGTACATACATCCTACAAGCCCCACAGCCTAGGCAGTATTGAATATACTGACATACTTTGTATGCCTGTGCACTTCCAAAGACTGCCCAAGCTACACAGAGCTGCTGTTGGCAGTGTGGAATGCATATGAACAGGATAGAGAAAAGTGTACATACTGCAGTAGGGTAGTGTGGGTAGCTTACACTTTGTGGTTCCAACTTCCAAGAGAGGTCAACAGATGAGTAAGCAGTAGTGACCTCAGGGGTCATTTCAAGAAGGTGAAAGTAAACATTTAAAAAAAAGTAGTACCCTATATTGATGAGCATCATACATGTACCTATTTTTTTTTCTTCTTTTTTCTGGCAGGCAGGCAGGCTGGCTTGCAATGGAGCTGTTGCCAAGTTCAGTAAATCATCCAATGTAGTATTACAGCAGTGACTACTGAAGTTTGTTGTTCTACACTGTATATCTATCTATAGTCCAGTACTGCTCAAGGTTAATGAATTTCGCATAATTATGGAAAGATGAGGCACCTACAATGACTAGTACATCTTTTTGGGGGCATTTTGAGTAACTAATCGGCCATAATTTGCATATAATTTTTGCAGAAATGTAAAAAAACAAAAATACTGCGCAGACTTTCAGAACAATCTACAGTTAGAAAGACAGTGTCCATTGACACAGCATCAGTTTTCATATATGTCTCTTTTCAAGTATGATCTACCATCCATGCATCCAACCCCACCCCAATACTGAAGAGAGCGGGGGTTACGATGGTAGAAAGTAACGTACAGGTTCAACTGAAGTGACAACACTGAGCCGGTAACGATCCTGGTAAAATATCTACAGAGGACTACAGTGTAAAGTAATCGGTCTAAAAGGTTTGCTGTTGTTGTCTTGACATTATAATGTACTGTGTTGAGATTCAGCATAATGTCCAATACATTAGACAGCTGAAAACCGCAGCTTACAAAAACCAGCTCTATACAAGCCAAAAAAAACGACCGTTACTTATCTCCCAGATACCGGGTTCCACTTGACAGCCCAGAACAAATCACCTCTGTATTTTAACTAGCCTCGTCTGCCGTTCCGATTTGATCATCCAGTTTTAACTACAAGAAACCGTGTCCCCAAACAAGAAGGATTTTAACAGGCACAATAGATGCCATGATATGTCTGTCCTTGACAAGTTTCTCCCTTCACTTTCTCCCCGACGATGTTTTATTGTGTTAGCCTGGAATCAAAAGAGCATCACAACTGATCTCTTTTCATTCTTTCTTTCTTTCATTTCTTTTCTTTTCTGCCCACCCTCTATCGACTCTTTTTTACTTTTAAACATCCTCCTCCTCCTCTCAATCCCTGTGAACGGTTATCTTCAATTTATCATCCTAATCCAAGCAAAGCATAAAAGACTCCTTTTGCTTCTCAATCAATGGGACAGGGAACCATGAAAAATGTCTGCATTAGTGTAATGGCGGTGCATAAAAAAAAATATATAAGAACCAAAAAAAAAAACCCAGGGAGGAGGATGAGACCTTCCAAATCATGTTTGCTTCATTGATGAAAGACTTAAATACTTAAAGCAGCATATCAAGTTAAAAAAACAAGAT
>KN882721.1:163445-178959 GCA_000934455.1 Apostichopus parvimensis
TATCTCTCTGCTTCAAATAACTAACACTCATCCTAATAGAACAAAGAAAATACCAATTTCAATACTGAAAACTGCATGTGTTGATTTTCATGTTGGTTTACTGTGTAAAGGCCCATATATATATATATATATATTAAGCTATTATCTAAGCTAATATCGAAACTTTGTTTACCCATGCATCATATCTTTCATAATCTCTGATATCTGTATAGGCATGCCTTTCCATAATTCTTAATAAAATTTTCTGTCTGAAAGAGTGGCAGTTGAGAATAAAGTTTGTAAATAAAATCAAAAAGGCATGATACCAATCCTATAATCAATACAATGTTGTTTTGATGACGACCACAACGACAAAACAATACTGTTACTTTAACATTCTTTGCCTGTTGTACTGTACAGTGTAAATGCATGTACATAGCTGTGAAAGATAAAACAGAAAATAAACCCGCTGCAATTTAGAAAATTAGCCAAACAGCTTACAGCTCTGAAGGAATGTTCAGGGTTTAAGTATTGTCCACCTTTTATGGCATCCTATGAACTGCCATTGTACTGTATGAACAAAGCCAAGATGGGATATAACTATTCTGGACGGCATAATATGCATTGAGCAATACACAACATTATTATGACAGTAAAAATTATCAAAGCTTAGTAATAGATTTAAGCCCTAATTTTTAGTCTTTTGCATAACATTTTCTCTTCATTCTGGGTCACACGACCGACTGCAATTGCATTCATAACTTTATGATACTCTTTCTAAAAAAAATACCTATATGAAGTACAGAAGTACATCATCATAAATTCATACATTTCAAAGAGAAATATTCGGAATGGAGTAGAGGAATCTGATGCCAGCCGCTGTGCCTGACGATATCATAAACAGTTTGGATAGTTGTAGCCTGGGGGTTGATGGGCAAGATCAGTTCCATAATGCAGGGCAAGTTTGTCCTTAGGTATCCTTGAAATCAGTACATGTGTGTAATAGGATACTGGCAGACTCTGAAGAGACTCAACTCCTTGGAGAGGAGACCTTCAGCCCTCTCTGATCATTTGTCAGATAACTGATACTATAGTAGTACCAGAGGGTATGCAGTGTAGTAGTATTATTATCAATTGGGACTGGGCTGTACTGTTATGTGTACATACCTACAGTACAGACCTATGGTAGTACTACTGTACTATACTGCATACAACAGTGTACAGTTGATCACCTAACTGCCGTACATAGAACGTCTAGTGGAGAATGACATGGATAGGACCAGCTGGTCGACCAGCCTGATATTGTACAGTACAGCATAGTACAGTACCTGATATTGTACAGTACAGTACAGCACAGTACCTGCAGTGTTGCAACTGGTGGGGATGATGTGCCAATAAAATATTTCTTCTGTCCAATGATATAAGTACTGTAGATCTAAAGACTGTTACGCCAGATAATCCCGTAGTACATACAGCAGTTCATTTGTTTATTTCAAATTTTCCATCCAAATTTTGGTTTTCAAAGTATTGCAACAATACTGCCTACCAAGGTTCCGTATAAAATTATGAGAAAAAAAGTCAGGCAAAAGAAGAAAACAAGCATAAATTTTAAATTCATATTTTTCATGACCAATAGAGCAGGGGATGCATGTTCTTCTGAACGAGTGCAACCGGTTTTTATTTTTTTATTTTGCACCGCCGGCAGGTACAGTACGACTTCAAGAGAAGGTAACGATTCTCTGAGAGCAAAATGGTTTACGCCCAGCCTGCACATATTGTTACCAGAGTCGGTACGTAAACAGTGTATACAGTACATCAATAAGCTGCAGGAAAAAATCAATTTACAATTCCACAGCGAAGAAGGGGACGGGAATCAGAGATTTTTTGGTACAGCAGCTCTTACAAAAACTGCAGGGGGATACTCCTGGCACTCAACTTAAAAGTCTTTTTCAAGCAATGTGCAATGATTTCCCACGGTAAATGTTGAAGGTATATTTAGAGAGCAGATTGTTGCCATAGGGTCGTACTAGAATCAACTATTCTTTCAAATACATATTGCAATAATTCTCTCACCCATTAACACCATTTCTTTTTGTGAGCATGAATTCTTTTTTAATCGCAATCTGGAACAAAGAGAGCCTTTAGTCCCGTCTGATCGTCGTGACCATTTTATCCGTGCTCTTATTTACCAGAGGGCTGTTTACCATCATCGTCCTTAAGTAACCTTCAAAAACAGAGCATGAATGTGTCTCATTCTACCAGCTGTGGAGATCGGAGGACACATTCCTCGGGGGGTTCAGTCCCAAAGGGGGTTAATACGATTAATGGAACGGCTGAGCTGTAAATGTGTGATGCACACCGGTGAGGAGGGATTAAGAAACACAAGATTAGTCAGTGCCTGACCTGAGAAGATACTGATACAGCAACATACGGTATGGCAGAGATTTTCAAAGAATCTTTTATTTTGGAGTTCACATCCTACATTAGTCAAGACTCTTCTAGACACACTTCGGATGGTAGAATGAGGAGAAAGCTACACTACTGTAGTACTGTAGTCTTGAGGAGAGTAGGAAGGTGGCATGTCACTGTGTTACAATCACACCTAAGTCTTAACGTCACATCCCATCCCCTATAATATGGATCCCATCTCCAACAAATCAAATCTTCCACCAAATCCCATATGATCCCATATCCCATCTCATCCCCATATCATCCCATATCCCATCCTATATCCCATCTCATCTCTTATCCCATCTCATCCCATGTCCCATCTCATCCTATTCCCATATCCCATCTCATTCCATATCTCATCCCATTCCCATATCCCTACTCATCCTATATCCCATCTCATATCCCATCTCATCCCATATCCCATCTCATCCCATATCCCATCTCATCATATATCCCATCTCATCTCATATCCCATCTCATCTCCCATCTCATCCCATATCCCATCTCCTACCATTTTCCACTGCCCGCCAGATTCACTTAAAGTCACTACAGTATACTGTAGTGCAATATTACACAAGAATGCGTAATGACATTAGTCATTACTTACTATCTACTACTCTACCGAAATAGGTGTGCTATGCAACTAGCTCTTACTGTTAAGTATACAGTAGCCCAACAGTTAACGGCCATTCCAACTCCATTCTGAATTAGGTTTGGCAGATCTGTATGGCAGACTTAGGTAAAGTATGTCTATTGTAGATTCAGATAAAGTAATGAACGATGTTTTTTGCTTTGAAAACTGAAAAATAGTTCATACGGCTGCACATTAAAGATCAGCCGTTCCTTAAAACTCGACAGACTACCGCACAGTAATTACGGTGCTCTACTTCACAATCCCAGGTACGGTACCCAGTTAGAGCAAACGTGAATAGTCTTTGTCTTGTAAAAAAGAACATTTTCTGTGACGTCATCGTGTCACATTGAGACGAACAACCATTCGGCTTGCTCCGTCAATGTTACAATTTAGATTTCCATGAAAATCGTATCTCTTTCTCAATTCTCTGTATTTCGTGACAAATCCTTTGTCTTACATAAAATATTAAAATTAAAAAAAGATGCAAAACTTTATTGGTTTCATATGGACCCTAGAGTAGACTTTCCTTTTAATAACTCCAAATGTGTAGGAAGACACGATCATGACATTATTTATGCATGATTGAACTGACACTAGAAACCAGACATGACAAACTCATTGCATGCACTATAAATTTTTTAAGATGCTTCCAGCAGATACAGTATCGGCTGTATAAACTTGTACACACATATCTACATGTACATGCCAAAGGCTAGAATTTTCCCAAACTGTGAAACAGTCTGGAAGCTTGGAAGATTACAGTTTATACATTACTGTACATACATGTAATCTATTGTACAGTAACACAACTTCAAGCCTCATTATGCAGCCAATCTTGACTGGTCTAAAAACTCTTTGTTTTGTTACTAATGCGTAGTTAGTAATCACATCATCATGTCAAAGTACTTTTTTTCTGGCCCATTAGCAGCGACTGAGCGAATCAAACATTCAAACAACATTTCCCTGTTTGTGTACAAAACGGTCAGAAACATGCACATGCATAGGTGGATGTACTGACCTCTCCATTGATTCATACTGTACTTATACATTAGCTATGAATTTTGCACAATCACTATATGCAGAGCACCATTACATAATTTTGTCTACCTCAAATTTCCAACAACTCCAGGTCTCTCCCTCTCACCCAAATAATGTTTCCATAGCAGAGAGTTCAAACGTACACAATTAACAAAATAAACCCATCAGAGTCATCGTCGACTGCTTCGCTGCCAGTTGAATCCACAACTGTACTGAGAATATCCAGGAAGTTAATTATTCATAATGTAGTCCTAAGCTTTACAATGTTTTCCAATACTACATTTCACAGTCAAGCCAATTGCTCCAGCATGTGTCTTATTTCGATAGTTACCCTTGTTTACAAACAAGGGACACCTTTTTTTTGGGGGGGGGGGGAATTTTCATTCGCTCCCATTCTCTGCTAATGGGACAAAATTTTGTCAAAAAAGAATATTGTGGTGTTATTATTTTTATTTACTACACAAATTAACACAAAAGTACCAACAAAGATGGCAGAGTTAGCAATCGGTCAGGTCTTTTTTGAATTTTTATATAAACGGAATGCGTGTACTGCTTTATAGCAAACCAAACTTCTAGTGCATGTAGCTTCGCAAGGTTTTGAATCCCCCACTGTAGAGTACCCTTTATTGTATGAATCACAATAACACACATTTAATATCACATAACTGTCACTTATTTTCTTTACAGGATTCATTGCCTGTAAGTTGTCAAGTTCACTGTAGACAGTAATGTCTTATCTTGTAATATAAGGCATTCAAACTTTGAACTGTAGTTGCCCTTAGAATCACCTTTCACATCAACCCACATCCGAAAAAGGGCGCGTTATTAGGTGTTGATACTGGGAACTAGTTAACACTTAGTACAGTATGTTGTGTCCATCCATGTTGCCAAATTTTTCGAGGAATCATGTTGGAGGCAAGTATCAGATAAGGCCAAGTATACACATACTGTATATCATTGTGACTCGTAGAACATGTTTGCTTTCTGCAAAATGAAGCAGAGAGGAAAGCCTTAATCTAACACTACGGGAGTTCTACACTAAAAATAAAGATAACTTAACTCTAACCAGATTAATACAGTATGAAACCATCTAAAGTCCCATACTTTGAACATGTGTGAATGCAACACCTACTACGGGTTAGGAGCATTTTGAAGAGACAAAAACAAAAATAATAAAGGGGTTCTACTGCTTTTTATCCTTTTTTTCCTTTCCTTTCCTGTCTCTCTCTCTCTCATTCTTGTAAATTCATAACATTCCTTAGAAAACAGAAGCTTGCTCAGAGAGACAATTTGCAAATATGCTGTTGAAAGTATCATAAAAGTAAAAATTTTTGTGCAGCTATATATTCAGTTGGCAGCCAGATCAAAACACATTAATACAGAATGTTTACAGGTTCGATTGAAATGCAAGTTTTATTATCGACAATTCTTTCCATTCCTCCACTGCTGTGTTTCTTATCCACAAAAGGATGGGGGGAGGAAAAGAAGTTTTCTGCTAATGGTACCTTAGATTATATTCAGGCTCCACAGGGGATTATTTCACTGATATAATGTTAATACACTCTTGTTCAACGGATACTATGGAGGGTTTTTGGACGAGATTGAATCAAACGTGCAATTTTAACACAATATTAGCAAAAAATAAAATTCTACAATTAAGGAACATTTGCTTTTGACAATCTGAGAAATTTTTTGTTCATGAATTCAAACTTTGAACACGGAACACGGAACTTGCTGTTAGTGTCTTAACTCCAACTCTGGTATCCTGTAATGGATTTCTGGAAGTGTGTTCCGACTTTCATGCGAGATATGTTAAAGGTTGTAAAACGATTTGTGCATTGATTTTAAGTTCCATCTTAGGGGTGGGTGGATTCCTGAGATCAACATTATGAAAATGCAAATCAAGGGTACCAGATATGATACTGGCATGCATAATATATACTGTATGACAGACCTGTATTGATTCCACACTTGTACTCATGTTCTAGCATAGTCTGGTGTACTCATACTTGCCCCCACCCCGCCCCGCCCCCATGGCTTTGTACTCTTTTCATTTTGGCAAAATTGTATCGATGTACTGTAAGTACAAGATTAAGTACCATTGTAATTTTCACACAAGATCAGGCTTGTACTCACACTGGTACTCATAGCAAGAGGAATTCTAATTGTCCTTATATCCATGCATGCTGCTATACAGATACTATATAATAAATGTCTCCTGTGTGTGCTAGGGTCATAAATTTACATCAGTGACTGGATGATTCACAGCCATCGTTATGGTTACCAATTTTAAAAATACATTCTCAACATAGTGTAAGGTACAAAGCTAATGTAGAGTGTACTGTAAGTAAATGATGGATGTTTATTATAAAGCACATCCTTTAACCATGGAGCGCTTAAAATAGCTCTGAGAATCCATGACAAATCACCATGTACAGTACATGTATTTCCCCCACAGTGATTCCCTCATCCCACAACCATCCTGCATCTCCCCGAGTTTTCAAGTTTTTGATGCCCAGATTATCATCTGGAGTCTTATAAATTGCCTGTTTTGTTTTCCCAGTTCTGTGCTTATTTGTAACTCTAGGTTCTGACAGTGGGCGGTCAATTCAAATATGACAGCATCATAGTAAAACACGATACAGGAAAAATCGGACAAACAAACTCAGTGAAACTTGAAAGGAATTCCTCAACCGATAACCAACTAAGGTAACGTTTTTTCACGAATCCTGAATTCTGCAAACTTAACGATTAGAACTTGAGGACATGAACTGTACACAGCGGATGTCAAAATTGAAAATTACAAAGACCGTAGGTTTGACTAAATTTCCTGTCCTCTAGTTCTGTACAGTATGTATTCCGTTCTGTGAGGTATATACTGTAAAACCTGATACAAGATGGGGCTGAAATTTCATTACGTATTAAGGATGCCTGAATATTGGCCTTTTTTTCTTTCTTTTTCGAGATGGGTTTTGACTGGCATATATTACAAATAGACTAAACAGATAAATCAATGTACTGACAGCTAATTGGTCTACTTGACTTTTTAACTTTCTGGGGTCTGCATTGGTGGCAGTTAATAGCTTGAACTTGGCTCTGCCCATATAACCAGGGAAGATAGATAACAACACAAAAGTTTCATCTCTGACCTACAAATCTATAATATAGCCACCACAAACAAGCTCCTTTCAAGACATTCATATGGGGGGGGGGGGGATTTTCAATGTCTTGGTATTAAAAACAAAACCCAAAAACTTTTTTAAGGCGCATTAAATGTTATTACCGAGGCAGGCCAGCTGGCGATACATTACAGGGATCAACTCACTCACATTCTCTCAGGCACAAAGGCCTCCAATGTCGTGAACTTTCAGAGTTGGGTTGAAATCGGAAGGTACAAAGACCTGTTTCTCTTTTTCTTCTTCTTCTTTTTTTTTTATCCTTCTGTTGTTGTGCGATAGGAGACCTTACCTAGACTAGACCTTCGTCTAGCCTTTCAAGCAAACATTCACTTTGCATGTATCGAATGATCAATTACTCAAATTGGATAAGTTCTGGATGGAATTTTAATACCCAGTTATCTGAGACACCATGCAGACAAGCCCCAAGGAGGTTGTTAGGAGGGGGGTCCAGATGTGGCCCAGCTTTCAGCTTATTACTCGCTGATATCCTTCACTCCTGTCAGAGCCGATGTTAGTCAAAGAATTCTCAGTTTTTCATGTTGAGCTCATTAGTTTCAAATGTCTGATTGCTGTTCCCCTACTACTACTTACTGTACAGTACTGTACATGCAGCCTGCCACTACAATATATATGAGTTAAATGGCAGACAACATTATACAGTGAATAATAACACATACTTGTATGTAGCCTATGTTTCTTACTTACTGCATTGGTCTTATTTAAATGTAAACAGTCACATATCTACAGGTCCTTGAAAGCATTAACTTAATCCGGAGCAATCTGTGGGAATCCTACAGTTTTTCAAGCTTGTTTTTTTTTCAAGCATCTTGATCGCTTAATTACATCAATGCATATTGACCCATTCCTTTGCCCATGGAAGTACAGTAAATAATGGGATAAATAGTTGGATGCTCTGACATTCACTTTTGGAGTCTCCAAGGCTGAGGCCTAATTCTTCCTACAAAACACTGCATAATTTGTCACTTTCACAATAATGTGAATAACCTGTACTATATTATTCAAGCGCTTCAAAGGTAATGTTCAACTTCAGCAATATATTTCAGATGTCATTGTAACTGTGTACAGGTACAGAGCATTAACTTACATCTGTACAACAGTATTATGAAAACTGCAACAGACACACATACTAACCTATTACGTCAAATATAAATTTTTAGTTAATTCTTAGTTATCTATCCTGAAATAAAAGTAACAGACTCCTGAGATACTATAGAAGTGTAGCTTAAAACAATTATGATTTTTTCAGCAATTTAAGACTATTTTCTAGGGTAGGTGCATATACAGTATATGCAACAGGGTGTGAGTGCACAATGCTGTGTTGCAACCACCTCAAAGGACACATTTCCTAGGGTTACTTGAAATCTTGTATAGAAATCCTTACTGAATAGCAAAGATGAAACCAATTGATACAACACAGGGAGTATTGATCACAGTGCCCTGTGTAAAGAATTCAACAGAGCAAGTCCTCCCTTCTCATTTCAGGTCTCCTGTATGCCCAATAGCCTATACAATAGCAGACAATGTTAGTACAATATTTGTTAAAGGCATTGTTCTTTACAATCTTGACAGATACAATTTTACAATTACTACATTATATAGTAACCATAGCAGATCTTCAAGTGTCTAGAAACTCACGTCAAAGTACAGGATCCTAATGTAGTGAGGATTTGATAGCACACCATTCCCCCCCCCCCGAAAAAAAACCCCACCCCAACTCTCTTTATGGGCATCTTAGTGTGAATCTTCCCTTTCACCACCACACAATATACCTATTAATATTGAAGATTAAATTAGATCTTTCATTGATGACAATGTATTAAACTACATTCCGATAGCACATTTTTAATATTAATAGCTCATAGAGCTCTATATTTATTTTTCCCTCTTGTTTACAAGTAGATATTGAAGATAATATTATATTCAGGACAGAAAGGGTTGTAACAGTAATATGCTCCAAAACTTACCTGTCTTTTCTTTAATCTCACACAGCACACTGAAGAGAGCTGGCTTCATTCTGTGACAATTCAGTGCATGTTTTCTGAAAAGAAAAATGTTACACACAAACTTTGCAAATATTATGATCAGCAATTAGAACTATGGATAGCTGAGGAAAGCTGAGGAAATCTGAGGAATGAGGAATAAAGGGCCTTTTTTCTTTTCTTTTTCCTCTTTTTTTTAACAGATCTATCCAACAACTAAATGCAGTTTTCCAAGCTCTGTAAACATATTATAAACTATTATTTACAGACCCTGAATGACACTTGTGAAATTAAATGGCAATAAAGGCTAAATGAATATTTATTAATATGCTATCCAACAACATTCTTTGACAATGATGGTATTGAATTTGGGAAGAGATGTGCAAATTTGGTCACTGCAACAGAGCTATAGATAGTATTTGGTACCCCATTAATATGTACCCTAGATTATATGGTAGTTCATAAAGTTCTACGACCAAATACAAGCATTATGAAGCATTTACAGGCTTGCAAAAGGATGTGGACAGGGAAGGGACTACATTTTTAAGTGTTCATACTCAGCCTGATGTTGAAAGTGATTTAAATTTACCAATTCAGTATTAATAACAGTCCTATTAATACCAAATTTCAAGTTGTTGGTAAGGTCCACTGGTGTGAAGAAAATCAAATATCGGTCTCCTGACTGTAATTTACTGATATCACCTTGTTCTGCACATCAAAATTTTGCACAAAATAGCATACTGTATATACTACTGTGCTTCTCCCTTATGAAGCTCAAAACTATCTAGGTGGTTGGTATTGCTTTTAAGTACTGCTGTCTCAGATTCTTGTTTTCATTAGTTTGAAAATTTGATCCAGTCGTCAATATACGGGCTAGGTTAGGCGGTCTGCACAGACCCACAGTGAGCACTG
Organism: Apostichopus parvimensis; assembly: GCA_000934455.1. Taxonomy (NCBI): domain Eukaryota; kingdom Metazoa; phylum Echinodermata; class Holothuroidea; order Aspidochirotida; family Stichopodidae; genus Apostichopus; species Apostichopus parvimensis. Next base: position 173,639 of record KN882721.1, read on the forward strand.
TTGAATTGTACCGTATTTAGTACACACTGCATTGAGGTGCTACATAGTGAAACAAGTATTATGCAATTTTCCACTTAGACTGTGCAATTGCTAAACCTATTGCCAGTGGCTACTACTAGGCCTATAAGGGTTTATCGCGGTATGAGTAAAGTATCTGTAGGAAGGCTGTTGGTGAAAGTCGTATTTCCATACCATCGCTATGAACTACTGGGCATACCAAGGTATAGTTGTATAATGACACACCTTAAATTGTTGGTACCATTTGGTTTTTAAGTTGACTATGCCTGGATGGTTAACATCCCCCACCGCCCCCCCCCCCAAACCCAAACCTTAGATCAAGAACTTGTACTGTAACCTGTGTTTCGTAAATGATACAGTTAGTAGCCTACATAAATAAAAATCGAATATATTGAAGTTGGCATTTCTGTACTACAATGAAAATCAAAATCCTCCTGGGGGTCAAAATCTATTAACTTGTCCCTTTCACGGATTGTATTATAGTAGTTGGATTGAATTAGTCCCATCCGTTTGGAAACAGCCAAACAGGTGACAAACATGGTTGGATAGATGGTCACCAAAAAAACAGAGCTAGGTCTATATTTATGTCAACCATTCTACAGTGTAAAGTTCTGACTCAACTGACAAAACAAAAAATTTGTTGCCTCCTACACCAATCATTTTGGTGTAGTATTTGCCTTAGTTGTACAGAAAATAACTGCCACAGCTACTATTTCTTATTCACTGAGAGCACAGATGTGAATATTAAACAGTATGTTAGATTAAATACTAATTAAAAGCAATGTAGACTTCCACCAAAAATTGGCCTGTACCGATGTTTATACCATCTGCACATCAAGTACAGTAATTGTATGGCACTGCACATCAACAATGAATGACCTACTGTAGTCTGTAGCCTATCACTGTATTGCTATCACTCAGTATCAATGAAGCTGTTGGCATTTGCTAATAGTAATTGTAAATTAACAACATTGTGTTTATACTGTTCTTAACTGCAGGCCTAGTACACACATATCATGCATATCATCAGTGGTTAATGTACTTGTGTAGGACGAGACCAGCCCAGACAATGCCAATTGTTAGTGTTAATGATCGTATAGTTAACATCAAATTCAGACTGTATCTACCTCTTGGTCTAAATAAGCTAGTCAATAACTACTTAGTAATGTGTTCACGATACTAACGTTTGTGATTTTATGTTAGGATTAAATGGCCTACAGTAGGCTAGGCTGATTTGAAGACTACAATGAGCAAATATTGCCGTGACTCTGATGAGAGAAACGACTACTTTGAAGAGTGTTCATAGACTGCCTCACCTGGCTTGAGCCTCATCTAAGCTTTGATCTGTTATAGACATAATCTGCTGTAAAATGTCACCAATCTCCTGCCTCCTAGTTTCTTGGGAATGAGGACGATCGGTTTGAGGAGATGCCTGTTGAGAGCCGTCGTTGCCGTGGCTCACGCTAACCGGCTGCATCCCGGCGTGAGGTACCAAGCCACCGCTCTGTCCGATCGGTGGAACGATGTGTCCTGGCGGCATATTGTAGCCTGCTTGATGCTGTAAAGAACGTTGTTGATCCTCCATACCTTAGTCTAAGTCTCTTAGCTTTCAAACAATCATTGAGAGGCCGAGTTGGGTTTTATAAATGCAGTTTCCCTGAGGGTAGTTTGATGTGAGTCTGCAAGCTTCTGCGCCTGACAGTTCCAGCCTCATACAGGTGAATTATGTATAAGAATAGCCACAGCGAAGTATAAATTCACGTTATCCACTCCCCAGTAATAACTAAAATCCACACCGGAATATATCCATGTATGTCAGTAAATCTATCAAAATTGGTAGTTCAACAAGTAGGGGATTCCGTCACTGTCAGTCGGCGAGCAAAAACTGTTGAAAAGTTGGTGAAATGTTTTGATAATTGGAGGTGGAGAATGTAGATGAATAGGGACAGATGCCAGTCAAAGCGCTAACGTGTCAAGGGTCTGTCAAGAATAGACTCCGCCCATTGTCATGAATGACAGTTACTATGCCAACGGATGCACTGACTTTATAATAGGGACTTTGTTATGTTTTGCTATAGCCACTACTTTGTTTACCATATCAATATATTCTCTTTGAACTGAAATAATTATAAATCTATTTATAATTTCAATTTATATTTGTTAAAATCAAATGATTTAGATAAATAACATTAGTGAGACCCATTTGAATTTAGAACTTTCTATTAAACCCTTTTCTTATAGTGGTTGGTTCAGATCAATCAATTCTTTGTCTGACGGAATAGGACAAGCCCTTTGTTGTCCGTCTGTTTATATTGCAGTACTACTCCACGAAGAATACCGAGATTGATAAATAATTTCGACAACAAACGGTGATAGCAAATTATCTCTCCATCACTAGGCAATAAATCTTGTAATTTTGAAGCATCACGAACGATGATGAATTTACCGAAAAAAGGCGGTAAAATGAATTGTGTATCGAGCTGGGAAGGACACTGTCCAATTTCAAACAATTGATGAACCACGAGTATATACAACTCGCTGACCAAGGTGGATATTTCACTATTATCATGGCGCACTGACTGGTCGATGGCTCAGCGGATAGGGGATGGGGAATTCTTTCGCCTCTTGAATTTTGCCATCGCTGGACATGTTTTAATCTTTATACACATCACAGACATTGATAGCAAAATCATGATCTTGCCAGAAATTTCTCCTTCACAAGAAACTTGATTTAAATAAAAAAAAGAATTTGGGAATCTTCAAGCTCCTTGCTGCAATTACGTGCGCAATTCCTATAGGCCTTCATGCCGTTTCGAGATACCTTTGAAAGTTGATACTGTTACGGTACCAAATTTAGTGAACTTGAAGCAAGCGGGTGCACTTTGACAAACTTGACAAGTTTTGTTTGCACCCAATTTGGTAGTTCAAAACCGGGATACCACATAATAATTATGGGTATTAACTGACTGAAACCTACATTTATTGTAAGCTTTACGCCTCTTAGATGTACGTTACTAAGGTCAGTATAGGTCCATATTTTTTTGGATGGCTGAAATCACTCTGGATTTTCTATCCCCTACCCCCTCTCCGCAGACTATGAGAAGTTAAGGATTGCTAAGTAGGATATGCCTAATTTAGGACGTCTCAGAGAGGGAAAATGTTGTGAGGGGGTGGCCGTACACAATATGCTTCTGGAACTTAAGTTGAAAAAAGTTAAATTTCTTTCTTCTTTTTTTCCCTTTTTTTTTTTTTTTTTTTTTAAACTTTTTAGCATATTTGGGGGAAATATTGTTGAACCTGTATCCTGAGTCAAAGGCGGTAAAATCAATATAGTGAAAATCAAAAAAATCAAACCAAAAGATTGTATTGTCACGGATTGTAACTATGACATCACGACTGTTTGCAAGTTCATGTTCACTTAACGTGCAGTGCAAGTTACCTCAGCTATCAATAACACGAAACCGGTATAGGCCTTTTGTATAAATAGAGAATATACCGAATGCAAACTATTTCACCAAGCCTGGTGCCAACATTAATTATGTGCTTAATTCATTGGTCAAAAAGAAATTTACCTCTCGAATATTAATTCAATCAGAGTGAAATCCTATATGACTCTCTACTGGGAATGCTTTTGTGAACCCAAATTATCATTGACAATCAGAACTAGTTCAGGAACTATGTTGGTGCTGTAAAGGTCGCGCTGACCCGACATACTAGTACATAAGTACATCGTAAACAGCTCCCTCTATTTACTAGTACCTCTGACCGGTAGTATCACAATTAAAGTAGTGTTCGTCCGCTCGAAAGGTTAACCATTGTCAGAGGAAAGAGGTAAAAGTACCTAAGGTAGAGCTTGTTTAAGCATATTATCAGTTACTGGCATTGTTTGTTCTGCCTTTATACGAAAGAGCATAATTTAAAGTACAGATAGTGTGAAAATAGGGAGGATCGAAGGTGATATAACCATTTTACAAAATCTTTGGTTAAATGTTGATATTACTCCGAGCGAGCAGATGTAGGATGGGGATTCAGTACGCTAAACTTGCTCCTCTTCTAGTTCTAGCTCAAAATCTAAACGGTCATGACATGGAAGTTTGCAAGTACCATGATCATGTGGTGGGTAGGATATACCAGTTGAAAACTTCTATCTATGCTTTGGCAGGTCTTGAAATTGACGAGTTTAGTGTGTAAGTCAATGGAACAATTAATAGTGGTGCGAGACCTGTATGGTCGGTATGCAGCAAATTCAACCGTTCTATTTATCATACAACGTAGAGATATATACTTGCGATATACAGATCTTCCACAGAGCTATATATCTAAGAAACATTTTGCTCCGTATTGTGCCAGAAAGTTGCCAAATTTCGCCACTGTGTGATGTCATAATGCTGCTTTAGGAAGTGGAATATGTTTGCTAGCTTGTTTGTTTATGATGTTAAGTATACTTCTAATATTTATATGTATTTCTCTACAAGGAACCAACGTAGGTAGTGTTGATGTCGAAAACCAATTACCGCCAATATTACAGGTTATATTATTTAAAAACGTCAGAATTTTTTGAATTATTGCTGGTCCAAGCAATATCCCACCAAAGGAAAATGAACAATGCAGTATATAAAGAAAAATAAAAGAAAACAACAAATATTCAGGTATAAAAGGATCGATTATTTCATATTTAAACATGCTGAAGTCTCGATATGACTTCTTGGGATATAATCACAACAGAGATAAATCTATCCGATATTCGAACGAAATAAGTTTCTAAGAGTTTTGCTTAACTGTTCTTTTTTTTTGGGGGGGGGGGGCTTTTTTGGGTGTGGTGGTGGTGGTTCATTGCGTGAAAGGTCCAGTTCATGGTTGGGTTTACATCACCTTTGTATCATTTGTGACAAAGGAAGCTGAGTAACGTTACTCATTTCTTAGTGACTAGTGTTTTTAGTGGTCATAAATAAAACAAAAAATCTATGAAAAGCAGGGGCCGCGAGAGTGGAGGTCGTAAAGGGATGTGCTACGCTCCACCTCCCCACTCTTCCCCTCCCTATACGTTTGACAAACGTTGTCGTTAGTACCAACTTGTCATTGGGTATAAAACCTTTTCAAGTTTTTGGCAATTATAAACTTACATCTCGTTATATAAAAATACCCTTTAATTTTTTTTGGAACAAAATGAAATAAAATTGTACTTAATAAGCGCAAAGTGAAAATTTGAGAAAGTGTTGAAAACAACATTCGAAAGTGAATAAGGTCAAAGAAACTATAATTGCTGGCGAAAATGCATCCACATATAGACGGGAAAAGACAAT
>KN882722.1:67653-79247 GCA_000934455.1 Apostichopus parvimensis
CCCCCCCCCAAATGGTTAAAAATGTCACAAATACAGTTAAAATGATGGAAATGATCTCCAGTTTGCATCCTACCCAAACAAAAGAGAGGGGCCGTCCCCTCCCCTTAGACCCGTCCCCAGGACGGATATCACCCAATATGTGTGTCGCCACGAAGCACCACTCCTCCCCCCTTTTGCCAAAAAAAAAAAAAGAAGAAAAAAAGGTCTGGCTACGAGCTTGCTGTATAGCGTGCCCTTATCTGATATATGGTCTAAGAACCGAAATCATTGATCTTTTCCGCTAAAGGTGTTCTTTTCCGTTACCATCAATTTCTGTCAAAATTCGCGATTTACTTTTCGGTTTAGAAAATTTCAGTAGACTGATATTTTTTGGGGGATTGTATAAGGTCCATAGAATGTGTGAGATATCACACGTTTATTAAGTGTTAAATCAACATGAATGTTTGAGGGGCATCTGTGATTTATCTCTATATAATTTACCAACCCAAAAATGGGGAAAGAAATGAAAAAAAAAAACAAAAAAAAAAAAAACAGAAGGAACAAAAAGAGAGAGAGAGAAAGAGAGAGAGAGAGGAAAAAGCAAAAACTAAAAACATGGGTGTGTAAGTGCGATAATGATCGGCGAAACACTATCCATCACTTGGGCTTCAAAACAAAAACTTATTATAGACTTTTCGACACGTGTTGATGATTATTTTAAAAGTCAATAGATTCTCCAAGTACCGAGTGGCATTTTCTGCCATTGAGAAGTGAAAGTTCACCTACTTCCGTTTGATATATATATATATATGACGGATGGGTTTTACCCTTCCCATTCAAACATATATGTGGTATAATTACCATGTATAATACGCTTATCGCGCCTACTTGTTGTATGTTGACTTTTCACTGCGAAAGCGGTAAAGCTGTGTTTTTCAAAGAGGGGACGAAAAAAAAATGACATTTTGATTTTTTGTTGTTGTGGTAAAATGAATGATCGAAATTGGATTAAAGTCGGCAGTTTTTCTTTTATAATTTATCGAACATCTTTTAAACAATAGTTTCTCCTTCCAATAGAAACCCGGGTATGACATCACAGCCATTGTGGTATAACGCATTCCATATTAATGAGATAATAGTGATAACGGCGGGGGTGGGGTAGTAGTCATTATTCAGTGTCTGCCACCGTAGGAACTTTGCCTTTCCCCGACTATGGGAGGGAGGGGGGGGGAGGTCGGGATCTCATCATAATACAACATCAAAGGTTCATTTGAAACATCGTCCATGTGATCAATCTGAAAGGACACAATATTTATATCAAGCCTTCCCTTCTTTCGATACAGGTATAAGCATACCCACAACTCACTGTTTTTATTCGGGCATTTAAGGGAAAACACATTTCAATGTTTCGAATCTGCCAGGTTCACCTCAGACACGCATTTCGACGGAAAACTGGTAAACACATTGCTCAACAATCGAACAAAACAAAAAATGAAATTAGGTATATTTAATGGTCGACTTGACCGTTCGTATCACTGTACAGACTCTGGTGAAAATGATATTGAATAAAAATTGATCCTACTCGTCAGCCAGCTGACCATCCCCCTCCCCCCTCCCCCTCCCCTCCCCCTTCACACAAACCTCCCCCTTCCAGGTTAAATATGTCTTCCCATTATCCCTCTCCCAATCTTTCTTTAAGAACAATAAGGGCAACACAAAGACAAAGACATAAATAACAATAAGAAAACAGGGAATCAGAAACTGCGAAACTGTCATTATTAGGTAATTCAGCTATATTTGAAATAAAATTGTGATCAAAAATGGTTTGTTTTTTTTTGCACGATAATTACAAACATGTAAAACATATTTTAGATAAGTAATACAATATGCTTTCGATTTTAAGGGGGGGGGGGGAAAGAAGAGTTTTCATGACCTCAAGAAAAAAGTAGTACTTACAAGCTGAAATACTGCACACACATAAAAAGAATTATTTTCATTTATTAGTCAGAGAAGGTCTTATGGAAGTAGAAAATAAGAAACAAGAGAATGAAAAAACAACAAACAAACAAAGAGAGAAAGACCTGATGAAATCTGAATAAAATGACAGCAAAAAGTAGAATAATGAATAGAACAGCCATACAGTGGTATCACCAGACCAAACCCTGTGAGGGGGGAGAAGGGGTGCGTGGAGGGGGAGGGGCGGGTGGGGGCAGATGGAGGGTAGGGGTATGTGGGAAGGAAATGATGCTCTTTCCACCAATTATGTCAATGACCCACCCTTCAGTAAATAACTGATACTGCTTCACAGATTGTGTAAGGTGTCACAAAGGCTGCAGGTGGGTTGGGGTGGGGGGGTTGAGGAAAAGACAGCATGGTGAAGCAGATGGAGGGGTATATGGTTGGGGAAGGATCAGAATTGATTTAAATTCTGGGATACCATTTTTGGAACCATGGATCTATCCAATAATCAAATTTGCCATGTCTAAACATGCCATATGACTCATGAACTTACTGTTGGATAAACATTGCATTTAAAAATGGCGACAAACCAAAGGTCACCCTTCAGCTTCATCTTACCAGCTTATTGTATCTACATTAGTGTAACTCAGTGAAGAAAAGAAATTTACAGATTCTGTTTATAACCATATATAGACTGTGTAAGTTGATACTAAACATTACTACAATATTATCCCTAAAATTTGCTGGGAAAAGAAAGAATAAAATGAAATGAATGAAAACCATTTTGATATTCCTGACTCAATTCCAGATCCATCAAAGAACGTCTGATTGTTTGGCATATCTTCTATCTAATACATTCCTTTACGGTTCTTCTCTGTGTACACAAATATACTCAGAGTCTCAGGAACGGTGCCGACATGTTTAAGTAACAGCCTATATCTCACACACACAGTTTAGGATTTTAACTTCGAAGCTCAAAGAATTCTGAAAATTGTTCGTTTCGGTCGTAAGTTTGCCCTCTCCCCCCCCCCCCCCATTGTAATTTTTAGTTCTTTTTCTCAAAATATTTTTAATTTTGCTCTGATATTATTAGCTAACAATTTTCATTGAAGGTTCAAAATTCCAACATCAAATTTGAGATCAACCAAAAAAGAAACTTTGCACTGAGGGCCTTGTTGACTTAACGTACAAAATCGTTTAAGAATCTCACGTTGTGCATTGGCTTGATACAGTCTCACTCAGTCAAATGATAAGTTTCCTCGTACCAAATGTGGAAGCCGTTTATATAAAACCATCACAATCAACTAAAGTTAAGCAAAGCAATTAAAAGGGTCCTTTTGAGATTATCATATGTAGACCTCAATTTAAAAACAAAAAAACATCACTGATTAAAATATTTGGCAAACAGGAAAAATTGCCAGGCTTGGAATTTGTAAGGGGGTAAAAACATATGTTCTAAAAAACCTCATATTCCTACTATAAAATAACAGAGGAAAGTTTTTTATGCTCATGAAAGTTAATAAATTGTGCAGTTTTAAATGACTCGGTTCATCGGGTAGAAATGTCCCACGATGATATCAAAACTTGCTTTTGGCAAACAAGGAAATATAAGGTAATAACAATGGAGTCATCACTGATTTGTGTTCAGTGACAGAAGAGCATAGTGGACAAAATAATTCTTTTAGAGCGATCTAGTATTTTGAATTTCATTGGAATTTAGGAACGTACCCTTGTCTTCCATTTTTCATGGACTAAAATTTATCTTTATATCTGAAAACATTCCCACAATTATGAAATTGCAATTTAGATATGTGACCACTGCTATGAAATAAGGTGCAGGGTCGCTAGGACTCCAGTTTGGGCAGAGATACTAAGGCAATATACTGATGGATAGGGTGGTGTCTGACAATTTTCGGTTAGTACATAACTTCCCCTCCCACCTCAATCAACTATAAACAGAAATTCAATCATCACACCACTGTGTTTGTTGTCTAACATTGTTCTCTATACATCGTTACAATGCAATTAGTTAAGGACACCATACTGCTTTGCTCGTTAATACATCTGCTAAATTACAATTGACAATTAATTCAGCCTGTGAACACTTTCATGAAGATTTGCCTTAACTACAGGTTCGAACAAAATAACTTTTTTTTTTATCTCTGTTATCCTGACTTTTCTGAGGTCGATGGGTGTGGATTACACCAGCTAAGAAATTATTTGCTCTTTAGAAGAATTAAATTGACAAGTTACGTGTGAGGTTTGCAGAAGTCTCAACGTTTTAAGGGCATGACATGTTTCTGACATTGGGGAAGACTATATATGTGAGGTATGTAAAACATAGATTCCATAGAAATGAGAGAAATTCCTCCTTGATAATGTAATTATGGGATATAAGCAAAATTGAAACTCACTAGTACCAACCACTGATGAAATAAAAACATTAACCTCTCCATCGGTTTGCCAGGTACGGAGAATGGAATGCACAGAACATGTTACAAGCTCGTGGGGTTACTCAGAGGCACAAACATGGTTGGAAATCTTAACATGAATAACTGCAAGCTAACACTCCTTGTAAATAGGGTATGTGTCCAACGGTTAAACAGGCTAAAGCTATGGATACTATTAACAGCATAAACCTAAAACTCGACCAATATGTTTGGCCGATCCCGATCTTTGCTTAGATATGCACCTACGAATAAAAATACAAAACAATAAAGCTCCCATTAGTAGGTGACCATTCTTCGCAAGTTCAAAACCAAACAGGACAAAAGTATTGGAATATGACAATCCGTTATAATTTCCAGGATAGGGTTGTAAGAATAATTCCTGAAATTAACAGAATCTACTGTCGGAATTTTCGGCACCTGACACTTTTCTTAAAATCGTCTCTCTGGATCTCATCGCCCCCTCGTCGACATTAAACTCTCCCGGATGATTGAAATCTCTGGTTCTTACGTACTGTCACATGTCAGGCATTATCACCGAGAGGAGGTTGATCCACTTGGCAAGATGTTATCCGATGATTGGTTGTACGGTCCTAGCACCTGCTGCATTTATCCTGTCGATCGGTAGGTGATGCCGCATCGATGATGGCTTCATCGACATCTGTAATTGACGGGAGAAATTCAAATCAGATCTTTCTTTTGGCTGTATCGACCTTGAGAAGTATCAACTACGTGTGGATGTACATCCACACCCATTATCAAACTGATAAGATGACGATGAACATTAAATATTGTCTTTCTTCTCACCTCCACTGTCCCCTTCCCTTGCCCACCCTCCTGCCTCCCCCCCCCCCTAAGAAGGTACAAAATAAACAAGAACAAGTCAAGTTTACATCAAGTAAGTCTAAATACAACAGGCTACAGAGTTGGTAATGTTTGACATTTCTACTTCTGTGCATTTTCTAATTTCTCTGATACAATCGATGGCATGTCGCAAAGTTAGTTGAAATGTTACCCCCATTAAACATGTTCCCGTCCATTCTACTAGTGTAAAAGAGACGAGTCATAAAACATTGCTTAAAGTCTAAATGTTGCGTCCCTGAGCTGATGGGTTCTCATTCTGAACACGGTGACAAGCCTTATTTCTTGCCTCGTTCTCAATTGTTGTCAGTCGATTAAAATACGATAAAATTAAAGCTATATGAATTCTTTCTTATCAACACACACAATGTTTGTTATCGAATATTAGATACTCTCCTTGTCTTTTACATTGAATATTTTAAATCAAATGTATTCTTTTTCTCACTCTGTGTTATGCATGAAGATTGGTATCGAATATTGGGTACATTTTTTGTGTCTTCATCAGTCACTAAAAATACAGTAACAATCAAGGGCGTAGGAACCGAGGGGGCACCAGCCCCCCAGTGAAAAATATGGGGGGCGGAAGTATCATTCCGCCCCCCCGCTTCGCAAGTCAGAAAACCCCTTTTTCATTTCCAAATGAGAAAAAAATCTCATTTGGAGCACCAAATTGCATCTAAGTCCAGGTGAAAATGCAAAATTATTTACAAAATGGAGTGGGTGTTGAAGTGTGCTTTATTGCACCAAATTGCATCTGAGGCCACCTGGAAATCCAAAATATTTCCAAAGGGGAGGGGGACACCTCCAGGCCGGCCATCAGTCTTCAGCCCCCCCACTCAAAAGTACCTTCCTACACCACTGGTAACAATTGCTTGACTCAAGAACAATCTGTTGGAAGAGCAACATTCTTTGCAGTGATAGCAATTTACTCTCTAACCATGTAACACAGAGAAGATTTTAACTTCTCTAAAATCCCTTACCTGGTTCCCTATTTTTTGGATCCTCGACAAAATCTTTTGCGATTTTGTAGAAAAGTTCCTCTGTAAAAGAAGAAAGAAAAAGTTAGATATCTTTTGATTGAAGGTGAAATCAACAAAACTGTTTCGCAGTGGGTGACTTTTTGTCAGTTATTTTAAACTTTTTCTAGGAATTATGTGCAATATGGCAAAGCTTGAAAACTAAAAGGAAATAAATCCATTTAAGATCTCAATGGTTTTTTTTTTTTTTTTTCACTAAGTCTTTGTTCTATTATGGCAACATAAAGCAGCTAGTTTGGTTTCCAGCTTAGTTCTCTTTCCCCTTCCTCCCACCCCCTTCCTTTTCACAAAACCAAAACAACAAATTTGCTGTTAATTCAGTGTCATGACAAATGTAATAACATTTCACAAACATTTGTTTAATATTTAACATTTTCATAAACCGTTAGACCTAAGCCTAGCCTATTTGAGTTTATAGTTTAGTATGTTACATGGCTTAGGAAGTCAACAGAATCTCATTTGCAAACCTTTACACAGATGATGATTACAAATGAACATTAGCAAGTATTTGAGCCATCTCTTAAAGATGAGTTTTTCAGAGAATTACAAGGCAGGCATGTCAATTCGATTTGACATCGCCATCAGGACAGACGAGAACCAACCTGCAGCATCTGACAACTTTTTTAAATACTGAGGTTGGTCAAGGCACCCACCTCATTCATCATGCATGACTGCAGGACAGTTGTTACAAAACGATTGAAGAAGACAGAACCAAATTCTACATTCCCCGAGAAATAACAAATGAAGTGAAGACTCTCCTCAATGATGACACTACAAAGCAGCACTTTTGACAGAATCTGGTCCCTGATGGGGAACAAATCGGCATCTAATGGCTGTGGGGACGTAACCACGCCATCACCAAGCACCTCTACCAATTTGCATATTAGCGTATGGGCTAAACTGTTATCTTCATGAAGAGATCTCATGTATTTGGAAAAAAAAGATTACGAAGCTAATCATACTTTGCATTTCCTTTGTGAGGTTTCCAGGAACATTTCAATGAAAACACAGTAAAAAATGCAACTGTACTTACTAATATTATAACCGGTTTTACTGGAAGTCACAAAGGTTTGGCAATTAATTTCTGTGAGGAGGGAAAAAAAAAGAGTTTCAACAAGAGTATAAAAATGATCTTGGATATTAAATTGTTCTTTGATCATTTTCAGTTTTGAGAGCCATGACCTTCGAAGCAGTGGCAATCAAGCCTGTTACTTCTCAATGCAAAAGGCCTACGCATTAATAATACATTTTCATTGCAGATGTAGATAAGCTGAACTTTTATATATATAGAATAATCTGGTTGGATGTTATTACTCTCATGTCCTGCTAAGTCTAAACTTATTGCATCTCTGTAGGCTCAAATATCATTTATATGGAACATTAAAACAAAAAATGTGTTCTATAGGCAATATAATGTGAAGTGGAACATGGTCATGCAATGCGTGGTATAAATGCAATGGTAGCATGAAGATATATATGCTTGTTTGGTACGATTGGAAAGCTGCATTTGCTTTGACTTTGCCACAATCTTGCATTACAGCAAATAGTATGGGCACCATTAACATATAGCTGTTGGTTAATTTGAGCCCTGATCCAATGATGTGTAATTACTACTGCTTCCCGAGATGCCACTAGCAGTTGAAAAACAAAATAATCTGAAATTGGTCACGGGTCAGCCTGAGTTAGACCATCCAAAGGGAGATAGGATGTTGCCTAAGTTTTAAAGGCCTACACACAAGAAAATAAACATAGTCTAAGTTGGGCCCTATAACAGAAATTTGAACTTATACATACTGTACATCCTCCTATCCTGACATGCCATCCTATCAGAGCACATTACTAGGCCCACCTGGATTTTTTTTTTAGATTTTTTTGATTTAATTTATGCAAACCACAAGCTTTTGAAATTTCATTGACATTTGCCTTCATACTACACTTGTTTCTAAAACCGTAACATTATCCTCAATGTTAAAAGGAGACTAAAATGATCTCAGCAGCCTAACCTGTTTGTTATAACCTTAGGCCGCCCTACTGTTAGGATAGTAGTAAGCCTACTGTCATTACTACTATGTGTTAGGATAGTATTTGGCCTACTGCCACTACTACTTCTATGGGTTAGGATAGCAGTAGGCCTACTGTCACTACTACTATGTGTTAGGATATCAGTAGGCCTACTGTTACTACTACTGTGGGGCCTGTTGGCTATACCTGGATGATTTACTTTTCAGATGACATATGTTTGGTATAAAATCGTTGTCTTTTTTCTAAGGCCAGCTTCATAAAAATGTTTCTTTCACTTCTTTTTGGGTAACGTCGTTTCTGTCTATTCTCACGGGTAAGACACATTTTGAATTCTGTTATGCGATGGTTGCAAGCTTCGTACATTCACACAGCGTACATGGTAATTACTAGCTGTGTTCAGGGGTGCAACCATGTTTACCTCTGTGAGAGGAATCGGGAAGGTGCAATAGCCCCCCCCCCCCACTGATAGACACTAATGGTTGCACCATTTTTGCATCAGAGGACCCTCCATTCTATCAAAATTTCTGGAGAGAGGGAGGGGGAATGACACCCCTCCCATGGATGGCACTACATCTTAGTCCCCACACAACAAAAGTGGTTTGCGCTCGTCGTTGTGTTTAAGTTTTGCAAGTTTGGCATTGGGCTTAATTCTAGCCATTAGTTGTAGCGATCAATGGAAATAGAATGTAAATTCCATTGTGTTGAGGAGACTTTAGTACTCGGTGATTAGTGTGAATTAACTTTTCTTAATGCTAGTTTGTTTTGAAAGAAAGGCTAACAAAATTCTTGATAATAATGTGGAAAGGATGAAAAATTGGAAATTAAATAGGTAAAATTGCCGGTTAGAGTGGCATCTCTGCCGGTTAGAGTGGCATCACTGCCTGTTAGAGTGGCATCACTGCTTGTTAGAGTGGCATCACTGCCTGTTAGAGTGGCATCACTGCCTGTTAGAGTGGCATCACTGCCTGTTAGAGTGGCAACTCTGCCGGTTAGAGTGGCATCTCTGCTGGTGAGAGTGGCATCCTTGCTAGTTAGAGTGGCATCCCTGCTAGTTAGAGTGGCATCACTGCCTGTTAGAGTGGCAACTCTGCCGGTTAGAGTGGCATCTCTGCCGGTTAGAGTGGCATCCCTGCTATTTAGAGTGGCATCACTGCCGGTTAGAGTGGCATCACTGCCGGTTAGAGTGGCATCACTGCCGGTTAGAGTGGCATCACTGCCGGTTAGAGTGGCACCACTGCAGGTTAGAGTGGCATCACTGCCGGTTAGAGTGGCATCTCTGCCGGTTAGAGTGCCACTTGATAACAACCCAATTCAAAACACAGCTTCAAACTGCAAGTAAATTATCCTCACCATCAGCATATTGGTCGACAACATTTTCTTCTATTCTTCTGCTCTGTCTGTTTTCTTCAATGAGGTCGTATTTTGTTCCTGTCAGGTATATTTTACAATCCTGTGAGCAAAGTGACAACAGGGAAGATAAATATGCGAGTAGTCATAATTGGGTGAGCTGCAGAGTAGTATTATGGGCCTTTTTAATATGCGGTTTAATATTTCCTTCTTTTCAACTGGAATTTTTTGACTGCTTCATTCAAAATTCCCATATGAGTTGGAATTGAGAACAGACGAATAATTACCCATCTTTGTGCCAAGAAAGGATCCCAATAAGGAACAGTGATGTTTTTAGTCCTGAATCGTCGAGCGAAATCATAACCTAAACTTTGCACAGTTTCATGTTATGTATTATACGAAGAGTACTGATTCACACCGTAGTTAACATGTTTGAATTTTAAAATTGTAACCGCATTTTTGAAAAGCCATTTGACCCTAATAGCCATACCAAATATATCTAATCCCTACTCTCTAATAAGGAAATATTTTTCAGGGTTCTTTTAAGAATTGTCAGTAACCTTCTTGCTAGAATTACACAAACAATTTGCACAAGTTAAGGGCAAGTTTGGCTTGTTCAGTAGAAAAATTGTACGCAACATGCGTCACAATCAGGTCACATTTAGGAGAAATGTGATCAATCAATCAATGTCATCCACGAATACAAGAAGGAGACAACAAGAGCTTTCACAGTTAAGTAAATCATACTGTCCCACTAACATACTGTCCTGCTATCATACTGTCATTCTGTTTTACTGGCATACTGTCGTACTGGCATACTGGCATACTGAAGAAAATTAATGTTTTGATATTGGAAATCAAACTATGATAGTTAACAGGTTCATTGCATGATCAACGCCATCCGATGACAGACACGCCTATTAAGTGAAACATCAGCGAATTAACAATGGAATTAAAACGGTATTTTTGAAAATTATTTTCAAAATGGACAAAACTTGAAAACATAGTGTGATACTTACAGGTTCATTTTTAAAGAGTTCCTCTACCCAGAATTTTGCTCGATCAAAGCTTGAGTCTTCTGTTAAATCTATAGCGTTAAAAAAAAAAATAGTAAAAGGCAACCTTTCAGCTAAGAGTCTCTTTGGGAAAGAATGAAGGAGGGCCTTTCAAAGTGTTTCAAATGAAACATACAACTACTTTTCAAATCTTTTCGGATACATAAACGACATTCAGTAACATACAAAGAGGGGTTTTGTTTTTAACTTTTCTAGCGGTGCTGACTTAAAGTGAGCCAAGGATTTCAAACATGTTTTGAATTTTTGACATTGTCACCAGCTGAGTTGAAAGAGTGCCTTATACTCAAAAAGGAAATCAAACGTTCAACAAACAAATCCATCCTGATATTATTTAAATTAAGAACATTTCGTCAGAGCTTCCACTTATACATTCATTTTATCAAACAACCAAATCCAGATCTTAAGACATCTTCCATTGCATCATGATAAAGCATACATTCACAATAATCTCCTTGATCAGGATAATTTGGTATTAGACAAGAAGCATTAGAAATCCCATTTTCTGGTTTGATCGATTACGATCATGTTGTGGACAAACCTTCAGTGTATCAACAGGTCAGAATTCCCCAAAATATCAAAGAAACCACTGCACAGAGTGGATGAAAATCACACTGAAAGTGGCAATTTAACATGATGTGGGTTGGTGGAAAGGGGGGGTGGGGGGAGGGGGGCAGTGCTCAGATGTTACCAACATTTATAGGTAATGGTAGATTGGAGTGCCACATATATGTTAAAGTGGAGAAAGATATTTAAAGAGAGTACTAGTGAAGTGAATTTATACATACCATAGCATACAATAGCCCCTTTGGCACTTCTGTAGTATATTTTGCTCATAGCTTCGTACCTCTCTGACCCAGCTGTGTCCT
>KN882722.1:80142-93151 GCA_000934455.1 Apostichopus parvimensis
CCCAATGTTTAATTGTTTATATATAATTACCCAAATGCCCATAGTGACATTGATTCCTCCGACTTCGACCTTCTTGGCCCCAAATGCAGCTCCGATTGTCTGAAATGAAGAATGCATAGAATTAATGACTGTGGAAGCTAAGTCTTTGTAGTTAACTGTACTACAGAAGAATTTCACCTCTGCTGGGGAAAACCAGTTATATTTTCGCTGCAGTTTCAATTCATTTGCAACTTTGTTATTCCTGACGGTAACAAGAGAAATTACAAACCACTTAGGTGAGGCAAATCCAAACTAAGTTAAAACTTGAGAATTCTGAGATAATTGATTTGAAGACAAGACCTTGGAGCAAGAAGGATACATATAATTAACCATAAATGGCATTAATGAGCTCCTCCACCTCAAGGAACTCGCTCGGCTCAGCCCTCACTTAAACCTGCTGTATGCAAGTGACTTCCTATAGCTGCCAACTGAACAAGATACAGTTTATGGATTTTTGAACCTTTGGATTCAACTAGTGGGTCGCAGAGACAGAGCTGGCCCCGCAGATCCGAGAGGCTCAGACACCCTGCAGATCGAGACGGAACCGTAGCAGATCACGGTTGAGATCCCCGAGAATACTAATGGCTTCAGGCCTTCACCATTCAAGACTGTAACCAATGTACTAACGGCCTTTACCTTTAATAGTCCAGTATCTGGATATTATCATTCCCTCATTGAAGGGTTTGTTTATGAAGTTACTATGACAGCTGCAAAACCTAAGAAAAGCACTTAACAAAGTAAAGATATGTCAACACTTTTCGAGGATCTATAAAATTTCAACCTATTATAGAGACTTATCTGCATATCTAACAATTTGGGAAGATGTATGACTCATACAGCTGCTAACTCTGATACAACTTGTTTCAACCCTGATACAACATGGTTGAGATAAGATCTAGAAAATAACTTGACATGAATTATGACAGAATAAAGCCATTTAACAAAGATTGCAATGGAACAGTTGTAAGCAATCACAGCAAAGACTTTATCCCCACAGCCTAAAGTGTGGTCAGGCTTGAACAATCAGGCCTCCTCACTGATGAAATTTAGGAACCCTTTCAAAAATAGGACACTGAGGGGGAGGCCCTGTGACATAATCCATCCGGACTATGAAGGAACATAATCTTTTGTCCCTCTTAAGTTCCGCACAATGGGTGCTGCCTGTCTGCTAATGTAATCTCTATTATTGTTTCATCCTTGCTGCAGGGGCTGCTGCAACTTTACTGTTTGGACAAGGTGCCCTGCCGGTCATCCCTCAGATGACCTCAACTGTAAGATACGATGGAAGGTACAGTGGGACTGAGTGGTTTTCACTCTAACAATTTTAAGTCCTCCTAACCAGAAATTTATTCCATGTCAAGTTAGTTGAGCATTTTGCTCAATTTCGCGCCCCATTGCTTCTTTATTAGTTTACGTTCTTTACTTTGGCTATGGAATTATTACTTTTGAACAGTCTTACTTAGCGTTACTTTGCTTTACACTTACATTTTGGTACGGTACGTTAGAATGGAACCTATCGTGGAGATATCTCTCGACTAAGCTCGTCTTCCCACCAGCTTCCTTTCCCAGAAGGACCACCTTCAGGTCCACTCGGCTGCCGCTCATTTCTGTGGCATTTACTGGCTTTATCACGCTTTTCAATCTTCAATGAAATACTGGTGTACCACAATGATCTTACTCGCTTTATCAGCGACTTCGATGAAAAGGAGAGGATTGAACGGCCGATGCCAGATGCCTTAGAGTATCATTGCAAATTCCTTTCATGAACATTAGGACATATCGTCGGCCATATTTAAGCTTCCAGTACTATAGATGTCTTCTTTCTAAAAAAAGAGATAGAAAGTAGTTAAAGGAGTTTATTCAAATAATTTATGAAATGATATTATCAATAAATCATATGTATCAATTGGAGCAATTTATTTCTTCGCTACAAATTAAAGTTGTTGCACTAACAGCAGTGTCCGTTCACATCCATTGCTAAGCAACACATATTTACAGAACGGTATGTTACATGGTTCATTGTTTTCTTTTATTATTATTCTTTATCGTTTTGAAGGTGCAAACAGTTTTCATGTCATCTACCCACTCAGCAAAAAGGATGAGTCATTCCTGAAATATTTTTTTGATGGGACACATGTTACAGTGGGATTCAAAGCACAAACAAGGATGTGAAATGTGATAAGCAAACCGGAGAGAACCAAAATATGCTGTGATACTATATGTGAGAAAACATGGCAAAATTGTGCATTAAGCTGATGATTTACGACCAAAACACAGAATACAAACATATATAGCCTAAGAACTAGAATATAACCCTTGTGACCATGGCCTTAATGACTTGAGGCACAAAATCAATTTGATATGTTGTAGACTATTATTAAAAAAGATCTGCTTTCGGTCAAGGTTGTATTAATATCTATACCACTTTTTATTTTCATGAATAGCCCTTTAAACAACTGATCGTCATCCATTAAAGTGACTGAACACTTTACTGGACACCATTATGCAATGCAAAACTAAATTGGAAAACATTAAATAACATAGTTACGATGCATTAAACTTTGTCAAAGACAGGTGGTGTTGAATATCTCATCCTCGAAGGATGTGCTGTTGTTTCACATGTTGTTTCACATGAAGTTCACATGAAGTACTAAAAAGAACATGGTTTGGTTAGGTTACAAGAATTATGAAAATAGTGGATTAACATTAACATCTAGGCCTACACTGCGGAACCTACAGGTCATCATTGGTTTAGCCTTAAAGGAGTATTCCACAGATAAGCATGGGCCTATTACCGACCTGAATATCTTGAAACCCAGAATGGCTATCAAAACATAACTGTACTAGCACACAATTTCTTTTTTTGGGGGTATTGTTATGTTTTGCATATGAGCTTAAAACTTTGCCTGAGGTCACCCATTCAGACACTTGTTCCTCAAACATACCAGCATTCATGGTATTCAATAAGTGTGTGCAAATATTCTGTATATGTCATAAAAATTGACAGCATACATGTGGATGCTCATAAAAATGTACATTCCTTTGCTAAGCCTGTAAATTAGACAACCATCTCCAGATAACAGGTGCAAAGAAACTAGCTTCAGTATCAAATCAAAACAAATCCACAGTTTCATAAGTAACGAGAAAATATAATTGTCTGTTCAGTTAACCATGTTCAAAGCTATTCTGTGTTTGCTATAGTAACTACTAACTACTTAATCCTGATATACGTACTGTAGCTGTGATTTGGAGACAAAACAGTAGATATCATTAACCAATACTAATTGTATTCTGCATCTTGCTATCAGGCAGCACTTTACATCCTGTGTCAATGTTTTCAGGCTTCAAAAAGTCTAAAAAACATTGACTATTCTGAAGACTAATATTGTGCATAGCTATATATTAAAGCCAGGGAGTATTGTACATTTTTGACAGTTTTGTTCTCAAATATGGTAGAAAGTCATAGGCTATAATAATGGTCACACATGCTCAGACTTTATTTTATTACCCTATTCACGGCATCCTTCCTCACTGAGAACATTATTTAACTATCTTATTTAAAATGTCCTCAATATCTGGGAATTACTACTTTGAAAGTTGAGAACCAGGACAGGAAAGTACAGTATTTCTTAATCCTTTCAGATGCATATCAACAATTTGGGGAAAATATAAATTAACATTAAAAAGTATCTTTTTGCAAAATGTTCTTGATAAATTTCCTGCACTATTTATCACTTAAGGTGGTTGATTATTAACAATGCAGTTCATTGGCCTAATTACTTCAAATTTGGTTCTTTGCAACTTTGCATGTGGTAAGAATAGATCAGAACAGAAAAAGAACTGAATCAGTAGTGACTCGCTGATCAGTAACTTTATTTTATTTGATATTCTAGGATATTGTCTTACCCTTAATATGCTTTGTTCAAAATTATTGTAAGTAATCTTCGGTGTGCTTTGTAAAATTTGTAAAAAGTTCGAGAAATTAGAGAACAAGATTTCGCAAAGCGCTTATTTAGTGTCAGTGTCTTGACTATCCTTTTAGTTAATATATACTGTTAATACAGTACTGTGCCTGTCATATGGGAGACCTGTAAGTTTCCATCAGTATTTGTGACGTATTTGCTTCCTTTATAAAAAGAAAGTAATTTCTATTATCTTTTCCCCAGGAAGTAACATAATATGGAGTATTGTTATATTACTGGTGATCTATCTGTCTACTCATGCAAAAGCCTTGTCATTTACTATATATCATATACAGTGATTTACAAAGCATCATGGAGATTCTCAAAGAAAACATTATAGAGAACAGTTTAGTATCTACTGTACAGTGATACAGACAATGCAACTTGTGCACTGTATTCTGAACTAAAAGTTTTAATAAATTCAAAATACAGACTGAGGGCTGTGCAAGTGTGAAACTCATAAATGAATTTGTAATAATCTGATGGTCCTAACATTCTTGACTATTAAAGATGAGAAATTAAAGGTACCTGCTAGAAACATAACATGTTTCAAACTTAGGGCACTAATAAGGGAACCTCAGATGATAAATGTTGGCATAAACTTGCTAGGTTTCACATGACACAAGAGATAAATTTGTACACAGAATTTGATTTATTGAATCAAACAGTTAACAATGTGCTAATTAATAAAGAGTGGCTGAATGGGAACAACCATATATACAAATAGATTTCTATGTTATAATACTTAGCTATGAATTCACCTTTGTTTCACCTTTCTTAGTTGTGTGTTTTTTCATACATTTTCTTGTTACATTTTCACTTCCTTCTTCCTTCTGCTTGTTTACTCTCATAATCACTGGCTTGATAAACAACCTTTGCTTTTTCTATAGTGTCCATCATATGTACACTGCTTATTGTAATCTTTGTGTACCAAACATCCTTATTGACTTTTGTGTACATATGTGAGAAACTAACTTTGAACTCAATTGACTCTGAATAGAATAGAATAGAATAGAACAGAATATAATAGACCAGGATAGAGCTACGGTATCCAATGATTTACAGTGAACATCAGATGACTTGGTCCGAACCCAACATTTAATCTGAGCTTGCAGTCTTGGTGTAATTGTGTTTCCCACATAGATGATAACAGGTTGCAAACATGGTAATTGTGAAAGTAAACAACACATTAGAATCACAACAGAGAGAGAGAGAGACTCAGTGCAAGAGGTGTGACAACATCATTAGCACCTAGAGGGACGCACAATGTATTGCATACTGTATATATCACAAAATAAAACTTGACAGCTGGATTTCCTGAAAGGTTAAACTTACCCTCAGGGTTATCATTAAAAAAAAGCAACATTTATTCAAAACTTAAATTTGAACAACATTCACAAAGCAACCTGGCCTTCATACTACATGAACAATGTGACAGAATTTACAGAGGGCCAACATTAAATTTGTCTGGGCTCCTAACTGAGCAGCACCTACTGTAGAAAGTGTACTCAGATGACCTTTGTTTACGGCAGTAACTTACAGCAGAGTTTGAACAAGATGCAAAGGGTCAAAAACATAAAAAAGATAGTAGAATGCCTTTATCACTACAAGTAGAATACAGTATGTAAATGGGATTTTAATCAATTTGTTCAATTTCTTGCTCTGTATCATCAAGGAGCTGGTTCGAGTATAGTTGATCTATCAACTTGACTCCAACCTCTCAATATGCTGAAGATTAGTAAAAAAAAGGAAGGAAATACCAAGTAAAAATGCAAATTTTCTCCTCGTCGCTCAGACTGTTGCCTAGCAACATCTTTCAGAGGCACCTATCTAAGGTTATTGTTTATTGCATGAGTTACTGCAATGTGCAACAAAAACAATTTAGAGGCAAAAAGAAAAGAAAAATGCAACACACCTAATTATTCACCAGTTGTATTACAGAAGCCAATGGGAGCAATGTTTCATTACATTATTTGAAGTAACAGAAGCTAGTCATTTCACAACCACATTCAGCTTCACATCAACTCACCACTTGTTTTATTATCTCTTTCGTATTGTCCCCCAAATTATGCTAGACAGTCAAATTAATCACGGCCACTTTATATGCTCACACTGTAACATTTGAAGCATTTTACAGCTAATCTCACAGTGCAGTTGTACCTTGTAAAAACTAATCATCAATGTCTGTGAATATTACCAGCAAAGTTTGTACCTCAGACAACAAAATATTTGAATTTCTTTAGCAATTATAATAAACATGCTAAACTTTTAGGCCAGTAATACCAATATAGTCTACTCAAGCATGTACCGTACAGTAGCCTTCTCCATGATGGCAGGATAAGCTACCTTTACACACACAACTTGCGTGTACTCTCAATTTAGCCTAGCTCCTACTCCAGATCCATGTGCATGCCTTATGCTACACTGAAGTACCATCTTGACTATCAACACTATGTGGTACTTCTATCCCACTTACTTCCCCATTCTCTCGCTCCCGTTCCCTCGGCCCTCTCTCACTCCCCCCCCCCCCTAACCGATGTTAGCAAAATTTGGTGACCCTTCAAGCCACCCCCCCCCCCCCCCCCCCCCCAAAATAGAATAAGCAGAATTGCTAATAAATGATCAATAGCTTCAAAGCCTTATCACAATTTAAACAAGTCAGATACTGAAGCTGCTGGCTTTACTGTACTAAGGTTCCATACATAACAATCAGACTTATCAGAGTAGCAGAGATTCATCCGAAAGATTAGATGTAAACTGTCAAGAAAAAAGCCTACTGTACTTGTACATGGACCTTCTGTATTGATGTTAACTGTTTTGTGATTTTGTTTTTCAGTCATCATCATTCTTTTTGATTCTTGGATGTGGAGGAGGATGAAATAAACTACTCAAGATCTACAAATCAAGAGGTCCAAAGGTGATTTACGGTATTTTTAGAAATTCTTGGGTGAAACACAAAGATTTGAACACCAGCCAGGGCTGGCAGAAGGGATTTGAGAGAGCTATGCAACACTCTCACCTCTTCTACAGTAGTTCAAAACTTAAACAGTCACAGTGGTTAAAGTTGTCACTGCCATGATAGTACAAGCCCGCAGTTAACATATATGGTAGGTAGTTGAGAACTTCTATCCATTGTGTATTGGCCTTGGCAAGTGACATATATTTCAGTGGGCAAGTTAATATGAACAATGACTTGTGGTATGACACATGAAGATTGACATCTGACATTTCCTGCTTGGGTGATTAGTGAGCACTATTTCCAGTATAACCCTATGAGTAACTTAATCCTGCCTTCCCTGCCTCCTCCACCCCCACTCCACCCACAAAGCCCCAAGTAAAGTATGCCATTACTGTAATTTGCAGTTAGCCTCATATTCCAATTTAACAAACAATTCAAGCTTTATCTTACCCAGGTCCATTTGAAGTTTTTGCCATAATTGTGTTCTTATTTCCTGCAAAGTCTAATTACAAAATTCAGAATTTCACAATCACTGACAAAAACAACATCTCAAGCCTTAACATTATGGTTATGACTATTGTAAGCAAGGTGCAGACGAGGCAAAGAAGTGTGTTTTCAATAATACTGTATGACAAAGCTGTATCTTTGTACAAAGTGTTGGTGTTACCACTGAGTAACCCTTATATAGCAATGTATGTTATTACTGGCTGAGTTCATCAAGTAATTAATCAAAACACTTTGTGCTTCACATCTATAGTCCTTCAGATGTTATGGTAAACACATTATCTTTACTATTGAACATTTGTAGGTGTCAAACTTTCATGGGTAGAATGTTCAAGAAAATCAGAAACTTCATTTGAAACTTGTGGTTCTAACCAAATAATATTTTCAAAGACCAGACCAGTTTCGTCACCCTCAGGACTAACTATCATCACTCACCAATTACAACTGATATTATTGTCTTTACCCCCACTCTGTTTCTACTTCCCTTCCCACCCCCTTCTAATAAGCCATAGGTACAACAATGATTTAGTAAAGCTATACTATAATGTACCTACAGTACAGTACTGTACTGTGCATAAGGTTCATTCAATGTAAATTTGTGATTTTTTCTACCACCAATACCAGCATATTTAATAAAGCCCTGCTTGAAGATCTCTCACACATTGATTTTTAATAGTAAATTGTGACAAAAAAAACAACACTATGTGATAGCATGCTATACATAGTGTATGCAGTCAATGCAGGCCTAAGATCTGATTGTGGTAAGTGGTAAGTGGTACGCTATGTATGAATATGATATATCATTACCGATTCTGTTAGTGTTAAGGTACTTGCACATGTGTAAACATATTAAGCACCCTTGAAGCTGCTGCCATATCTTCAACAAATTGTCTGACAGTTCAACAAAACAAAAGGGGGCATGTCCTTGTGACTCAACTCCAAGTACTGTATGTTTAGTTCTGAGATACATGCAGGGAAGGTTGTGGTACAGTATTTGTGTACAAAGTAAATTGTAAATGTAACTGCATACATAGTGTACATATATGACACAACACATTCCTTTTTGGATTTTACAGGGTCATTTATTCCTTTTGATTATAACCATCCAGTGATACGGCAATCTTTTATCTCCATTGCGGGTCTCTGTGCTGAGTAGATCCGACTATAAACATATTAGTCCATTTCTTTTTGCATGATCTTCTCACATCCTTTAGCATCCTACAGTAATATGTATGCTAGTGGAACAAGAGGAGCCAAAGAAACGTATATTTCACAGGACATGTTGCCTAGTGTTTTGACTATGACAGCACTGTTAAACTAAGAACCAATTAGTTTTGTGCCACTGTAATGTATATGTACTGAGTTACCACTATATAACATCCACACTCGTGTGCACTACAGCACTTGAATTAATTATGCTGATTAATACTGTAGCCTTCTGTACGTAATACATACAGTACCAGTATAGTACCAGCCACACACAAGGTTCCTGTTATCTTTAATATCCAATTAATTACTTTACCTCCATCAATTTTTTCATTTTTCATTCATTGCCAGGCAGCAGCTCATCGGCGTTTGTCCAAATACGTAGTCTATTACGTAGGCTCTATGCTAGACTGTGCATGTTGGTAACACATAACATAGCTAGGGCCTAGTATAAGCTAGCCTAGGCAAAAATTAGAGAACCTTAGTTAAGAATGCATTATAACTGGACCCATCATGTTACTCAACATTAGGCTAGTCCTAATTTAGTATTTTATCATCAGAAGTTTGGTCTAAATACATCTTACTGCTTTCATTTGGCCTGCCCTAATATACTTAAGTCAGGCCTAGTGCTAACCTATTGTAATTGCAAGTGGGGGTTGATTATAAGATTAAACATTGGTAATGATTATAAGGAATGGCATAGATGCAGATTACCCAGCAAACCACATAGTTCCCACTTTGATGCCGGCTTCGCAGTCGCAGTCATTGGATAGGCTAAAGCCTAGGCTTTAGGCCAAATGAAAATGACAAGATTACGGTAAATTCTCACACTAACGATACCATCGAATCAACTGCGACTTTGAATACACAATGCCATGAATTTGACATTACTTTGGACTTAGTTAGACACACACTAACGGCATATTGAATTCACAGAGGCTGTGAATCTGCAAAGCCACGACAGAGAGACTAAGTTGAACTTAGTTCAATTTTAAAAGAGAGACATACACTAAAGGAACATTGATTTCACTGTGGATCTGCATGCCACCACATTGACATTCAAGGCGGAGTGTATAGCCTAGTGGTTAACGCCGGCGTCTCCCAGTCATGAGATCCCCGGTTCGATTCCACCGACAGCAATGTTTGTCGTCTGGCAAGGGTGTTGTTCAATAACAACTTCCCGACATGGACGTTAAATGGATGTGCGCAGAGAGATTGGCTTCGGTCAGCTTGCGAGTCTATAAGCCTCCATGGCTTCTTTCGCGAGTTCCTGCTTGCGGGAAGATCACATATACATACATACATTAGGTTACTTTGGACTTTTGGGAGAGGTACACTGCAGTAAAGGCGCATTGATTTCACCGCGACTGCCAATTCCAAAGTCATTATCTTGGCATTACCTCAGACTTTATTTTTGGAACAGGGGATCTACTAATAACAACAGTGCGGTAGGCTAATTTTGTTAATTAATATTATTGCCACCCCCAAATGATGCATCATTCTCATAATATATATGTTAGTCTGTATTCAAGTTGACCACTATGCCAGTATGTTTTTAATGGGTGTCTTCCAGTTGCGGTGCATTCTGCAATTACTCCTAAGGAATCCTTGGAATCTCCAGCCAAGCTGAATCAAACCCACAAACACTGATGTTGCTCATATTGTCATAAGCCCACTGTGCACTTTTAACTGCTTGTATTTAATTCTTGAATTTGAACCATGGCGATAGTAATAGTAGCATGGTCGGCTCATAATTGACGCACTTAAGCCTTGGATTTGATTAACGATGTCTATCAACGAAAAATCGAAACCACTCCACTGTATGCCTTTTTCATATGTGTAGTTCCTCAGAAATGTAATGATCTCAATATGTTTATTGTTCTGTGCCTACGCAACGTACAATTGAGCAGAATTTGACCACAAAATGTCTGCGGTGTCAAGTTCTTTCATATCCCTAAATTGACACATTCGTCGATAAGATAACCCCCAAGTATACATCCATCGACATTGGATGCACTGTTTGCTATGCATTGAGCCTCTAAGCTATGATTGGTCAGGTACCAGAGAGTAGTGGTATTATATTGTGGTAATTTGGGTTATATTGAGGGAGTAAGATTTCCAAATGCCCAAAACATGTGCAAAACTGGGGGAGAGTTCTAAAGCTTAAAAAACACACAATTTGATCAGCATATACCTGACATGGATTCAAACTCATGAAATATGTAACTCTGCCTGACTGCAAAAAGTTTAGGTTGCCTGCTGTATCGTTGCTAGTAATATTTGAAGGTGCGTCAATCATGAAGGTGCGTCAATTAAGAAGCCTTTACTATATACACAGTATACTGTTAAGTCCGTAACGTACTGTATGTCTGTAAGTTGAAGGAGTAAGGCCTAGCCTAACAATATAATTGGCAAAAATGTTACTGTTACAGTGTTAGTGTTACTGTTAGTTGCAACGTAGCAAATGCCTATAGGCCTAGGCCTACTACAGGTAATACTATGCAGTCCGTAAAGAAGTAAATAAGGCCTAACTTACTGTAGCCTAACTCAGGCTAGCGGTAAACTGGAATTTTGGAAAGGAACTTGACCGTTGACGTTGCCTCTAATTTGTTAGTCTTGGACTCTGACTCGAGGTTGCTGTTGGAAGCTGTCAGCAGTTTCCTTCTGTCCTCTTGATCAAACGTATATACATGGGTGAACGTACCGTAAATTTGACAAAACAGCGGTCACTTTGACTACTTCTCGACTACCTAAGCCAACCAAGTACTTGTAAGGGCTATATTTGGAATCTACACAGAAATGGGTGTCGCACTTGTAGTCTGCTCATTTACAGATTTCACGGTCAAAGGTAACACATTGGGTGTACAGCAAAGTTACTTGAGACCATTATCTTGTTGGAGTACTAGAGATGTGTCATCAGATGTAGGCCTATGCACTGATCAGTGTACGTTAGTACACTGATCAGTGGGCCTATGTCATCAAAATTACGTTTTCCAAGTTTTCCCGAATTGGCTTATACATCATGGCCTTTACCAAGTTAATTCCTGAAATTAAGAATATCAACAATCGATTCAGAACATAGTTTACTAAGCACTGAGGAGTAATATTTTGTTGATTTTTAATTTGGGTTCGTTTAAACAGAACTCATTCCCAATTTTGTCCTGATACACATCGAGGTCTTCCACAGAGAGGTGTCTAGGGATCGATTTTTTTTGTCTGTATAAATTAATTGACTGCTTAATTGGAGACAATGGGAACTAAACAACTTAGAGCCGGGTGGGTAGTTGTTAAAGTTTCGTGTCAGTTCTTAACTCTCGTTGGGTGTATACAAGAGTTCTAATGGGTGTAAAATATACTCGCCGTGGTAAGCCCATGTTTTCAAACTGCCAGTATCATCTGTAGGACGATTTTACAGTGACATATGAAGCTATCAAAAGTGAGGGATCAAGTACCTGTGTGATTTCGTGTAGGTGTACCCACCAGGGGCTCAACCACCGTGTTATGTAGTTCATGGGAACCTGATCTAAGAGGAGGGATGGCCCTTCCTCTTTGAGACATTTTGGTAAATGGAGGGTGCTTATAGATGCAATATCGGACGTTTGAAGAATTTTCGACTTTCTCGGTTTTACCGGACATTCGTGTTATGTTTGTATGTACTGTGCACTAAGAGCTTTTGTAATATTCTGTCGGCAAGTGGGTGGGTTGGGGGGGGGGGCGCCCAGCGCCCCCTCATTTTATTCGGAGGAAAGGGTCGGGAACGGGGCTATAGCTTCCCCAGACGTACACGATGTTGCGCCCAGTCCTACACACTAAGTAAGAAGCACACGCGAAACCTCGGATATTGGACCGCCCTCTAATTTTCCTTTCCGTGAGAGACTATACTTGAAACCTTCTTTTCGGTTAACCTTTAACAGTCCCTTTAAATAAGAAAGCAAATCGAAAGCAAGAATGTAACATGTCGAAACTAAAATTATATTGTCTCCATTAGAAAAGTAGTGTTCAATACAAATGTAGTCTATATATAAGTGAATTATCTTCACATTTTATCTTAAATACAGTCTTGTGAAAACTAATAAAAGTAACACTGAAATTTTTCGATTATGATCGTAATTGATTTAACGAGGATGATCTTGAATGAAGTTG
Source organism: Apostichopus parvimensis (assembly GCA_000934455.1). NCBI lineage: Eukaryota > Metazoa > Echinodermata > Holothuroidea > Aspidochirotida > Stichopodidae > Apostichopus > Apostichopus parvimensis. Next base: position 92,956 of record KN882722.1, read on the forward strand.
GGTCTGTCATCGAAATTTTTGAATAACCCAGAGGAAGGGTAAACGTATCCGTTATTAGTTAGACAGGTAACATAAATTCCTTAATAAACATCTCAGGATAGAGTACAGTAATTTTTCAAAACAACCCCTTGTGCTTGAAGAGAAATTATCATTTTAACCAACCATTCCGTTAAGCTGAGAATTGACGAAACTTGAA
>KN882722.1:120795-132978 GCA_000934455.1 Apostichopus parvimensis
GTTAATCTATGTTTCGCCTCCTCGTTCCTTCGTTTCCTCTCCGCATCCATCTCTGTGAACCCCAGGGAGCTAGCGGGCCTGTCCTCTGGTGCCTCCCTGGGTAACAAAAAGGCGGGCAGGTCTAAATTCCTGATGGTTAGGCCTCGCTGATCGTCAAGTCTCCTTCGGTTTGCTTTTGCCACAAGCCTGTAAAGATCTGAGAAATTACGATAAAAAAAATTTAAAAAACAAGTCAGAATGTTGACAGCCTTCATGTCAAATGCAGAGTTTTATTCATCTCTTGTATCACCAGAAAATTCGTTCACGAAGTTTTGGTATTAAGAGATACATCTGAGTGCATCAACCATCGAAAAAATTACACACTCACCGCTCTCACTCTCGGAAAGACCAAAAGAAAGGTTTCTTTTTTGACTGTTACTATCAAAGTGAAAACATAATTTGCCATCAGGGATCTCACAAAAAAAAAAGCAAGTACCATCCCACCAATGGGATGGTGATTACTTTCAGCAAACATTTCTAAGGGCGCTTCTGTACACTGTGTAACGGGACAAATGATGAACTGCACCGAAACAGCTCGGGAGGGATTTTCGTGAGCGATCTTTCTATTACATTTACTAAAATAAAACAAAACCCTAGACAACTATAAACAAAGTGTCAAACATTCTTTAATACAATTCACTAGTCCTTTTCTTATCCATTCTTTTCTTTATAATATAGAAAACCGAATTGCCATGAGCAAATATATGTATAGTGTGGCATCGATACTGAATTGGTTATTACATTCAATAAACGGCATCAACTAAAAAGAATCAAAATTTTCAAACTCCAAACACTCAAAGAAAAGTGCTACCGATTGCAAAAAGGGAATGCACCGTGAAAAATGCTATGAATGGCATGGTCAATGCCGTGAGTTGAATCTACCACCACCGACCGGGAATAATCATAATAAAAAAAGAAGTGCCACCGCCAGCAATTAAAAAAAGTAGAAAATATGAATTGATTAGTGTGATTATAAAAATGGGGAAGAAAAACATGCATAGATGAACAATTGTGGAACTGTTTACATTTTACTAGGGAGGAACAAGCAAGTTTTATGGTCAATACCTCAATATTACAAATCACCATGTATCGATAACTTTGACATTATCTACAACCAGGCCTGTCTACAACATACGCGTGGTCAAATATTGATAATTTTTGTTTAAAAAAATACTATATTTTATTATATTTACATCGTTCTGTTTTGATACTCACGTCCCTTATCGGAAAGATGTCCTCTTTTACTGACATTAAGCTTCACATTGTCAAAACCTTATCTCCTTGGAACTTTTATTATCCATTATCCATAGTAACCAATTGACAACTTTGTTAACATTTAAAATTTGATGAATTTGATGTACTGTAGGTAAACAGGTCATTGAGATTTTTTGGCCAAACATACCTTTATTACCTTTTCTTAATAATGAATGCGAATGGTGCATAACATTACAAGAAGACCCTACGGGTAACCCTGACTATCTGCAAGTTTCATCAGATACAATATTTACGGGGATTTAAACTTGAATCTTACCCTCCAAAAAAACCAAAACCTTGGCATCAACATCTTCACCATTTAAAGCACAATGGTTATTCCATGATACCTACGTTGATTTTGGAAACCAAAACAGCCTACCCCTGACAAGGGAAGATAGGGAATTGTGACAAGCCCCTTTCTGATGGGTGTTCGATGTATGTAAAAGGTACAACAGCGTGGATGACGACCGATGCAAACCTACCCACTGAAGGGAACAAGGGTTCGGTCGTTATTACTGATAATGACAACCGAAGCAAACCTACCCACTGGAGGGAACAAGGGTTCGGTCATTATTACTGATAATGACGACCGATGCAAACCTACCCACTGAAGGGAACAAGGGTTCAGTCGTTATTACTGACAATGCAACTTACCCTCTGATTCACCGGTCACTCGTAAGTTGCCCCGAGGGTTGTTATTGTTCTCTTGCACACTGGGGGCAGCAGACTCCTCAATGCTGCCAGCTGGAGGCTGTGAACAGAGCGCAATGACCTCATGACACTTTCTTGCCTTATCCCTCTTATAACGTGTGATTCACCAGACATTTGGGCACAGATATCCCTACAAAAGCCCTTTCAATTCACGCCTTTGGATTTAGCATACATAGTTAATTGTGTGTGTGTGTGTGTGTGTGTCACCTTGATAATTAACTACAAACAGGTTTCCCACAGAAAGGCAGATAAAAGTCTGAATTGTATATGTGTATCCAGGGGAGGTGGGGTGTGGGCTTGATTAGCCCACTTTTCAACCCCACACAAACTTTCAAAAGTAGTGTATTAGACGACCTTACTGTTTAGTATTTTAGACCTTGGGGAGAATGCTTCCCATATACACCACCCCCCTCCCCCTACATGGGGAGTCAGATTCAATGACCCCAGGGCCACATCCCCTCCTTCACAGGGGACTTGCTATGCAGATTCAGCTAAGAAAATTCTTCATGGCTTTACCAGGACTATCTGTGATTAAAGGCATCACTTGTCAAACTACTAGACTTACAAATTAAAATTCATGTTAATAGGAGTGGGCTGTAGGTTATGATAGGGCAGGAGCACTTGAAGTAATGTAATGAGTATACCAGATTATGTATTATGTAGGCGGCTTCTCATTACACTCGGTCTATCAAAACTCATAGCTACCCCTCCATGTGTGAACTCTTCTTGTGAGAATTCACAATCAAGTTTCCAATCCCAAGGAACTTCATTAAAGCTGCATTCTTGCAATGCGTTGTACTACTCTTGTGCAACTTCGACCGACTGATACAATACTGGGCCAATTGCTGCAAGACTGAAACACTGAAACGACCAAACCTAACTGAACAGTCCTGCTTCAGATTATCATGGATATACAGGTATTGCATATCTGTGTTTACAACTACCAGCTGATCAAGAATTAGCCAGTTTTTGGGCCAACAGTTTGCCACAGTGTGCAACCACAGTTGTTGATTTTATGCCTGATTGCAGTGTTCTGATTGGCATGCTTAGTTGACAAAGGTATGTTTTCATGCACCTTTAATAATCGCTTCCAACATCAAGAATGTTGCAAATTCAATGCAAACATGCAGCTTCAATGTAATTTGAATACCACCTGTGCTACCATGAAGGGTGTTAGATCAAATATGAATCCATCACTTACTCTTAGAAAAAATGATAAAAAAGCAAAAGTGCAGGTATGAAAGGGATATTCCATTGGCAGATGATGTGACACTCAGTCAAATGGGAAAAAAAAAATCATTTTGCACTCTTAGTTGAAAAGTCAATATCTTGTTCCTAACTTTAGATATGGCTGTTTGAATGTAAACTATTGGGTTTTTTTTAACCTGATAAAGATTTGCAGAAAATTTCCAGCAATTTGGTTTGCCGATAAACTCCTGTCCTGGAATATCACTTTCAACCAGTCACAGAGGCAGAAAGAAAATTCAGTTTGCAATTTCTAATGCTCATGTAGACATTATAGCATCAACACAAAGTTTTGACCAAAGGAAAAAGGGGGAAGGAAGGAGACAGAGAGAGAGAAGGGGCACCCAAAGAGAGAGAAGGGCACTGTTTATAGGGAGGGGTGGAGACAAAAGGCTTTTTGACTAAAAGAGATAAAAGTCGTGTAGAGAATCATGCCACTAGGTGCCTATTGAAACACACCCAGAAACATGTCTACAGTGTCAAAGGTCATCAGTACTGCCAACTATAAACTTCAGTTCGGTCAAAAATCTGCCTAAAGTTTTCAAAAGTACTTTGCTGGAGGCTCCTGACCCTCCCATCTATCGCCAGATAATTGAGGAGTATTAAAGTATAGGACCTCTAAGTGAGGAAAAGGCGGTTTTGAGACTATCGATGTTAATGCTTGTTTGAGTTCAAATAGATGTGACCATTTTTGGACAATCTAGCATATTTAGAGGCTATCCAGACAACCACTTTTTAAGACAGATTCCCCGTTCAAACAGGAACCGAAACAAAATAGAACGAAAGACTCGATGAAGCCAGTCAAAATAATCTTTGAATCATGCAAACTATTTTAGTACCCAGGAAAAGAGATATGAATGTGAAAAGGTTTAGTGTTGAAAACAATTAAAAAAAAGAGCTCCAAAGTCTGTCCCTGTGCATTATCAACAAAAAGAGAAAGAAAAACCAGAGGAAAAAAAAAACAGAAGCAAAGATTGAAGAAGCTAGAAAAGAGAAGTTGTTTACCTTTTCCAAGGCTGTTTTTTTGCTGGGATCTAACGTTTCATCCGATCTGATTGGTTGCTCTGATTGCGGGCCGGAGTCCACCGACCGGAGCGATTCTTGATCGTTCTCTGTTTTTCCGTTGCGTTTAACATTACCAGCTGTGAAGAGAGCGAAGTCCTAAATATTTCTCTCGACCATTCTTAAACTTATAGCTGTTAAAAGATAGAAGGCTGGCAGGTTGTCTACACGTCCAGGAGGGAATGGGTGTGTACAACTGTAAATAAGAGCGACTGGTTTGTTTTCAAAACTTTAAATCCTGTTCATTCGTTCTTTCTTTCATTCTCTTTATATTCTATTTGCAGATTATGATATTACTGTTAATTTTGTAATTTATTAGACAAAGGATATAAGAAGAAGTAATTTGGTAGACTTTGAGAGAGTAACGAGCACCAAATCTGAAAAGCTTTTGCTCAGGTTTCATTCTCTGCTGCCATCCAAGTTTGGTCTGCAGGTGTTTTTTTTCATTCAAACCTACCAATCAATCCTTTCAACTCTCTGCCCTCCCCCATCCAACCCCCCCCCCCTCCTTACCCCGACCTAACTTACTCGCTTAGTAATTGTAAGATTGTACTTGAAGCAAATTCTGATAATTTAACATTCCAATGTCTAAGAAATACTTCAAATATACTTGTAATCAAGAGTAATAGAAAGGTCGGCCCAAGGTCAAAATTTTACTTACATTTCATGTTATCCAGGGGAATTAATTTCACATCGGATTTGACTTTATACAAATATTTTTATTTATTCTCGAAACTAGCCTACCATCTACCCAGGTTATCTCAACACAGATATTATGGAATCTGAGAACCATCCCTTTGTTGTAGCTTTTTGATAATTTTGATAACTTTTGTAACGCTTTTTTATCGTTCATTATTATTTTAATCTCATAAACTTTTATATGTCTTAACCTGTATTTTTGATGTTCTGTATATTGTTATATTTTGATCCTATTTATAAATTTCTCTGTAAATTTATACTGGAATAAAAAAATGAATGAGTATAAATATTGACAGCAGGGGAAGTGAGCATATCAGAGGGTATCACGAGCTAAACGTAATGTGAAGGTGAAGGAGTTAAAGCTATGTGCTGCAGTTGAGTATTCTCTCTGACCGAATCATTCAATGATACGCATGCATTTTTATTTTTTCGACTCCATTTACATTTTTCAAATTCACTTCAATTTTTGCTCGGCATTGTTTGTTAATTTCAGTTTTTATTTGACAAATTGCTTCCTTGCCCCTTCTTTGTCTTCTTACTATCCTCCTCTTTGATTGTCCCAAATGTATCTTTTGTTTTTTCTTATTCATTCATCTGCATCGACTCATTCTGTTCCTTTCTTGTTTTTCCTCATATCTGTCTTATTTTAATGAGGGCCTCTGAAAAAGTTTAGCTCTAACTTTACTGAGTCACCTCTTAAATAAAATAAAGTTAAAAAAAAAAAAAATAAATAAAATAATAAGAACATGTGTTTTTTCATTTCTTCACAAAGGTCATGTTTGTTTAGATAAACAAATCCAGGAAACGGAGCTCTTGTTTTGATTTCATTTCTTCGCCCATTCGACCAGGAAACAGCGATGATACGATAACATACTCTCAAACATTTCCTCTAGACTTTCTTAGAAATGTTTTCAACTATTTTCAGAGATTTTTTGGTATAACTGGAATTTTTTTGTTTCATTCTGTCAATGTCCACGTATATCTCGTTTCTAGGATCAATTTTTGAAACTGAAATCATGAACGTTTCATGTCAATAAAGCGATTAGTTTCTAACTCACCGCTGTACTGTTCCCGGGTTTCGATCATTATTCTTTGATTGTCCAAGGTGGCTACTGAAATTTCTAAATCTAACGGAATTGGTGAATTACACTGTAGGAGAAAATAAAATAAAATAAAATAAAAAATAAATAAATAAATAAAGAAACAGTATTTAATAACAGAATAAAGCACAAACCAAGGAGTATCAAGTCTGGAAAACAAAAACCGGGTAAGAATGAAAAATTTTTGAAATTGATATGTATGTTTAAAAATAGTAAAGATCGTTTGAAAGTCATTCCCACTCCTCCATCTCACCACCACCCACCCCCGTTTTTAGCTGAAATCACCAAATCTGACAATTTGTTTTTGATATTTGCCATATAATCTGCCGCAAGGATTGTGATATTTTTTATACCTATAGCTGCAGACATTTTTGCAGCAAATTTTTGGTGTTTAAGCAATCACTAGAATAACCCTTTTAATATAAATGCCTCCTCCAAAAAAAAACCTTCTTTTCTATCGACCTACCAGATGAATGACGAGATCGTCTAGTTGTAACTCGTACTTGTGCGTGACCGGACGGAGGACTTCGATAAGTTTCTTCGTTGGCTTCGACTTGACTCCAATCAATCTCTTATTTGGCAGCTCAATTCTATTTGGAGAAAGAACAAAAAAATTAAAGATATATCTGGAAATTGCAGCTCACCTTCTGTACAGTAAGACACAGTGTCAAGAGTATGTTGCAAGAGGGGTGAGGGGAGGTGGGCTGCATAGGACATAATCTTCTGGGGTTAACAGTTTCGCATAACAGACGCTGCTACTGCTGGTGTGCTGAGATAATATATTTTGTTTGATATTAATTCAGCCTTGCTGCAGGGGATATGCAGCTGCTGCAGCTTATCTCGACAAGTTGTCTAATTCATATCTGACGTCTATCAAAGCTTCTTTGTAGTTCATTTATTAAACAGATTTCTAGTCTTATATCCCAACAACCTTCCATCCCATTTTATCCCAACAACCTTCCGTCCAGTTATGTCCCAACAACCTTCCGTCCCGCCATGTCCGAACAACCTTCCCTTCCATCATGTACCAACAACCTTCCATCCCATTATGTCCCAACAACCTTCCGTCCCATCATGTACCAATAACCTTCCGTCCCATTATGTCCCAACAACCTTCGGTCCCATTAAATCCCAACAACCTTCCGTCTCGTTATATCCCAACAACCTTCCGTCACTTTATGTCAATATAACATTCCTCTTACTGTATATATACTTTTGGAATTCTCTGTACCTTTTCTCCCCCTTCAATTCCACTCCCTGGAGCAACGTAAATTGAGAATCTCTGAAGACAAAATGAATTGATTACTATTTTTTTCTTTCATTTTACTCACTTGAATACGATCCTCCTTTCGACCATTATGTCTTGACCAGCTAAGGCGCTGATATCTCGATGGAAATCGACCAGCTGTGACGAGAACATGAAAAAAAAATTAAAAAACTGATAGAGACAGAGGATGTATGACTGTGACAATCAAAATCTAGGTTAATATCCGTTGGCAAACATCTTTTTCTTAATTAAACTTAAACAACCCTTTAGAAAACAATGTATGCAAACACAGGACACTTTGTTAGAAATTTCTTTGAAAAAGTAATCTAAATATTTTTTTTTGGAAACCCTGGAGAATATTCTCAAGAGTCAAGTTGCAAAAATAACAGGATAAGTCCTCTTTATCACTCAAGTGGCTCGGCTTGTTTAACAAATTAAAATTTTAAAAGTTTTAACAGTTACTCAGGCAATGAAAATGAGAATCCTACGAAAAATAGCAAAGAATTTTTGGCTAGAATGGAATTCAAACCAGTGACTTCAAGAGAATAAGCCCCGCAATCTTCCAATTGAGCTGTATGCAACCATTACATGATGGTGATCATAACCCTCCCGGTTGAAAGGCACAGGGCATAGCGCTGGTAACTTGAGGACAGACAATGGCATTGTAAAATTTTGTTTTTGCTCCTATCCATTGTTTATAATGTCCACGTAGGTTTTTTCCATTGTTTATTTACTTATATCACGATCATATCCATATGAACTTAAATATTGCATTTTTTCCCAGCAGGTGTACAATTTTATCTTTTTTTTTCAAAACGGCTGAAACACCAGAAGGTTTATGAACTGCAATATTCATATGAACTTAAATATTGCATTTGTTCCCAGCAGGTGTACAATTTTATCTTTTTTTTTCAAAACGGCTGAAACACCGGATGGTTTATGAACTGTGATGGATATATATATGTGAAAGAATGAAGTAACGAGAGAAAGAAGAAATAACGCCACCACCAATGACCTTTGAGGAGATTAACGTGCATTGCTGTAAGTTGTGTACATTTGATTGACGCAGTAAAATGGCAGACATGTTTCCGACACCAAAAACGAAGCGATTCGCTCACGAAATCAAAGATCTGATCCATTCGATTGATCGACCCGTGACACAATTCCCTTTCACCAGGACCCACAGGCAGTGGATTCAGAACTTTCGTCAGTTTCTCTAACTTTGCAGAGAATAATAATAACACAATAATGCATTCACCCACTTTCCATAGCAACGACCCACTTTTCAAAGATCAACCACCCACCCACCCACTCATCAAAGTGCAACCACCCACATGCAACAGTCATCCAAAAAATTGTCACAAAAGACATACAGGTGTTCTCCCACTTTTTTATAAAAGAGAATTCACCCACTCTTTCAAACCTGAATTTACCCACTTTTACACATATCCATGCACTTTGCACCATATGAACATTTGACGACGCAAGGGAAAGACCACTCTCGTCTGTACTAAAACAAATTTAAAACATGCTGACACAGAATGCAAACAACCAGAGGGACATATTTCACCAAAAGGAAGACCAAAGGTGGAAGAAAAAGACATGTTTATATTTCATGCATCGGGGGATACTGACATTAGCTTTTTAATTAACATTAGCTCACACAATGTTGTATGTATTATTTTTAATAATGCCATTAGGGTACACACTGTTCGAATATAGATTGATGGCTTTCAGAAACTACGTCAGCCCGTATCACCGCAACGGATTAGCTGATTTCGTCTGACATGTGTCGCTCTCTCAGTCGCGATTTTCAACACTGTTTAACGACAGTTAAATAACAATATATTGATGTTTTCTTCATATTAGTCTCACAAATGTGGAAACAAAACCAATCGGAAAGCTTTTATTGTTTTTTTACCATTTCAAATGGATCATTTGACAGATTACATTGCAAATGGAAATATGATCAGTCACTATCATTGTTAACTGTTTTCCTCTTTCCTAATCTTCTTCATATTTATGTTAATTTCCTGCTGTACTGTGATATGCTTTATCTGTGCACTGATATGAAACTAAATCTTTGAAAAGTTGAAATGAATCGCATCACGGAAAGAGGAAGATATCAATTCAAAGCGATGGTCTGCATTCGTGGGATTAAATATTCGCTGTTTAATGAATCGCCGGCTAGATTTAAGGAAGCATGAAAGAATAGATGAATACCGCCCTCAGACCACTTCTACATCACGGACGTTTGCGCTGATGTGTCGTTCGTGACATTTGTGGTATAACTTTTAACATTCACCCAGTGGTGATGTTTCAAATGGCAAATATTAACCCATGTTTGATTCATGTTACCGTTTTCGACAGCACTCCATCGTTCTGGGGTGTGTAAACTGATCGCACTACGTCGCAGGCAAACATTAAATTTAGTCGAGATGATGTATTTATTTAATAACGGGCTATCTAGGTAAAAATAATTGATAACACTGTTGACTCTGACGGGCGATACGCAAATAGGTTCGCAGCTACAGATGGTGATGGTGACGTCAATCCTGTCCGTCACTCGCAGAGAAACAACCAGAGGAATGTTTTACGGGGGGAAAAATTTGAATGTCCTTCTATCATTTCCCGGAGAAATTTGCAGTCTCATATCTGCTGTTATCAATGATTAACCCCGCGGACGTCACGACTCAATTTTGACGTTGATAAGTCGGCGATTTACGAAAACATTCCTTCCAAACTTAAAAGCAGCTGGTTACATATCCTCATCAAAAGTTTTAAGCTTTTTTTTCCCCTTTATGTTATCTCTTCTTTAAAGAAATTTGCTCCGCAAGAAATTGGCACAGTGAACTTTTATCACATAAATCTCAAATGTCAACAACTAATCACTTTCTGTCATTGGGTAGGGATCGATGCCCATGAAGAGGGACAACATTTGGAAAAGGATTTTCTGGGGTGTTGGTATTTTCCATTGCTAAATCATGATTACGGTATAATGCAGTTTGCAATAATCTTGTCAAGAGAACATAACATATGACACCTACCCTAGACAAGCGGTACCCCTTTTTTTTTTTCAATATTTTTTTTTTTTTATAAATTAGAAAAGATTCTATTCATGATTACATGATCCACAGAGATAACCCTACTACCAGACAGGAATGAATCAGAGATGCATCCAAGTACCAGGGACAGCAGATTTAAGAATAGAGAATATGCAAAAAAAAAAAAAGGAGTCGACTTGGCAAGTTTGCATGCTAGGTAGACAAAACTGACAACAGTGTAATCGCACAAATTTCAAATGAGATCATTCATTTTTGGTCAAACTTTACAACTTTGCACACTCAAGTGCACACTTATACTGTCACACCTATAAGCCCAAAATTGCCTGTTTCTGCTCTAAATGGCCAATTGTGGTGACCCAAATTTTGACCTTTCTCACACTTAAAGGGAATGAAAATTTACTTAATTTCTTGTAGGGCTACATTAATATGAGGAATCATTGTATGGATATATGCAAAGTCTTGCAAAGTAAACGCTTGTATCCCATTTAACATCCCATCGTTAGGCCTGCAATTTAGGTTTGAAAGCAATACAGAAATATGTCCGAAATATTTCATAGAGCCCTTCAAGTTTTTCAAGTGCACATGGATGATGCCATGCGTGCCCTTTCATGAGGTCTGGTATGCACAAAGTCCAGAAAGAACCGTACGATGGATGTGTCTAAAAATCATTGTTCATTCCATTTTAATTGGCATAGTTGAATCCACCATTTCATTCTTCCTTTAGGTTTACAGGCACTCCAATGTATATTTTTTAAGTCAATATTCAAATGAAGTAAAAGCACTCCTATCCACATTCATAACACTGTTGTATACATGCCCCCATGAATATGCATATATGGAAAGCTTGTTGTGTAATAGGATTTCATGCAAAGCACTGAAACATGATGATATCATTGGTTATAAAAGCAGTTTACCTCATGAACATGAACCGCTCCTTCCCACACATCACTCCCTCCCACATTCCATTCCCCCCCCCCCATTTCCTCATCCTCTCAACTGTTACGCCCTGGTTTTGCCTCGTTTTGTAAAGTGATATATATGGCCAAAATAAAATGATCATAATGATAATAGGTAGTAAGTGCGTATATGTCACCACCAGAAATGTCATAATAGTAGTATTAATATTAAGAACCATGTTTGCCCCGATTCCATACAAGTTATTTCATTTGCTAATGAATATGTATGATCCTGATTAATTTGGCCAATGAATATACATCACTGTGGGTGTATTATATATAAGCCATGCAAAGTGAAATATTTGATTCGCTCATGCATAGATCTGATAGAGCTGTAAAACAATACCTTTTCTTTCAAGACCAACCCCTGTGCAAAATCATAAAGTAACAAAACGTGGAAGTAATTTCATATATGTTTTTTTGTATGGAAGAAAAGAGTAAGAACATGGTGTTGTTTACATAGAAAGTCTCATATCTAACTGAAAACTTGAACTTTACTGGACTAAACTTTGTCCAACTTTGCAGCTTGGATATCACATTTTTGAAGAGTGGAACTGTGATTCATGCTAGGTGTTTTGCACGACGACATTTAGAACAATACTTCTTGGTATGCCAAACTACCCAAAAGTGAGCATTTCATATAATGCTCTTCCTCTTTTTTTTTTATGCATTATAAGCTTTTCATAAATGTTAATGTTTTGCAGATGCAGCCTTTTCTAAGTCTAAATTAGAACATAAAAAAAAAAAATCGACATTATATTATCCAAATATATATATATATATTA
>KN882722.1:141458-151694 GCA_000934455.1 Apostichopus parvimensis
TATATCCTCCCCTACAAGGACAGGGTTAAACATACAACATGTTACGAAAAGAATATGAAATTTATTTTGGTATTTTGCAAGGGCAGCCAATAGGGCCTTTATTTAGTGCAGTTCATAAACACACAATCATTGCTTGTCTTTGACTCTGAAAGAACCAAACAACAATGCAGTCAGTATATACTGTATATCCTCCACTTCAGGGTCAGGGTTTAAAACATACAAATAAGTTTACTAAACATATTTGAACTTTAATATGTATTCTTCAAGGGCAGCCAACAGGGCCTTTATGTAGTGCAGTTCATATACACGCTATCATTGCGCATCTTTAAATGTACATTACACATGCTTTAAACCTTGTCTGTGTGATGTTATGGGAATTAGGATCCTGGATTTTTTGCTTCAACTTTGTCGCCATGGGTTTCATCATGGTAGGGGATTTAGGCTTAATCATTGATACAACAAAGCAGCACCCAGGATTGCAGGACCTACGCATTAATTTTACATTTCGACTTAAAAACTGTGACATTACCAGATGACAGTCTTACAAACTGTTTGACATGCCAAGCAGTTTTCATACTATGATACAGTACAAACTTCCCTAAAGTTTCAAAGTTCCCATTAAATTGCCACCCTACTGCCTGTATTCTTTCTGTTTCATGATCATCACCAGGAACAATAAAACACCCCCCACAGACCGACGACACCCTTTGTATGCAAATATTTGTCCAAAGTAAATCTTCCTTGTAATATCACTACACATCACCTTGTATGACTAGAGTGTGTGTGTGTGTGTATACATACATGTGTGAGTCAGTAGTACAATGTACAATGTTGTATATCATATCTTATTCAAACTTATTCTGCAGGGTTTAACAACTCTCTGCAACTCAAATTGTTTTTTTTTCTTGACGGAAATAAGTTAGTCCTGGATTCTGTGAATGAAAACAACATGCAAGGCCAGGAAGGAAGTGTGCTATCTAAAGGGTGCAAAAATGAAACCAGGCCATACAATACATAGTTATCTGTCGTTCTAGCTTATACCTCCCGCGGCGTATGCACTGCAATTGTATGCTAAACCAAACTGTATAGGCCATTACATGAGAGAGAGAGAGAGAGAGCTTTCGGTTATAGTACGTACAAGTATGAGATGATTAACTGCCTTCAAACTCATTCCAACTGTCCTCAATTTTTAGCATATTTGTTCAAAGTTTGCTTAAACTTTTCCAACAATTTTCCTAAAGATTCTGACCCTTATAGGTATTCACAGACAACAACATGGGCTAATTAAGTCAATTTGAGTGTCACACCAGGGTGGGGGTGGGGGGTTTTGGAGGTGGGGGGAGGGGATGCTGAAGACCAAGTGACCGTTATTTGACTTTTCTAGCATATTTGGGAGCAATATTGATAACCCTGTAAAGGGAAAGCTTTTTTGAAACTTATAATATAAAAAAGCTGAGCCATATTTAACTGTCAGTCCAAAACAGTATTTTGCACTCAGGTTTCTCAGTCTTTGAGTTGACTTCTATTATAATTCCCACACATTGTTAGGTCCAGCCATCATAAAGCAACAAATGCAACTCGACACCAACATGATGGCAACAGCTTTCTGCGGGGGAGAATATTTACTGGAATTACAGATCAAAGCAATTCAGTTCTGCAAACCAATACAACGTAGGAAGGTCACAGTGATCTGATAAATAGACAATGGAATTTTGGAACCATAAGACAAAATGCTGGTATTTTATCCAGTGACGGCAAGACAGAAATAATTGCCAATAATACAGGTTCAAATAAACTATTGTTTCAATAAAGGTTCTTATTCAGACAATGCCTTCATAAAACAGTTTATTTTGTAAACAGCACAATTTTGAAATGAGATATTAACAAAGGCAAAGACTTGAAGCAAGTCTAATAGTCAATGAAGTACACACGACATGCATCCTTTAATCTCAGCCTCCAGTCAATTTCTCTTAATTCCAATGGTAAGAGAAAAATTTTAATGGGGTGAATTCGATTTTTGAGGAACCATGGCACCTTGAGTTTGTTGCACAATTGAATAAGTTAGAGGAAAGATTTGGGCATGTTGATCAAGGTGTCAGTCAGGAGAGGGATGTGAGAGGGTAGGGAGAGTGGAGCGGATGGGGGTGGAGGGGCGAGGGGGAGGGAAGAAAATAGAGAGGTTAAAGGAAGAGGGCACGATGATATAATTCATTGTGATACTTATGAAAAAGAGCATGATTTAGAATCTATCAAAATTTGGATTACCATATTAAAGGATATTTTGGATGTTCGCAAATGCTTCACTTTGTGGTATACATGCATTTTTGTATAACATAAAAAAGAGTAATGAAATCAATTTGAAAAAACTGAGTGCCAATGAGCTATTGCAGAATTTGTGAATATTTCAATAATAATATTTCAATAATACTCAATATTACTCCTGCCAGGTAGGTGAGACTTGTCGACACATTCCGAATTTAGGAGATTTACTAACTCGATAAACCTGATTCATGAGTATTAAACTGATGTTTTGCCCCCCCCCCCCACACACCCCCTCCCAAAAATAATCATTACAATTTAGCTGGATTTGAAAAAAAGAAAATCTCTTTTAGACGAAAAATTAGAGCAAATTCACCCATCGTCTTGCCACCATCTTCTCCTGGGTAAACGGCAAGGAAGAGCAGATGCGATACAGGCAGAACTACGTAACCATGACAATTTGCCTTTTGTGTGTGTATATGTGAAAAGAGCGAACAAAATACGACACTACATTGCATGGCACAAGCTGCAGAACCAACAACTGTATTTTTCATTTTTTTTTTCTTGGTACCTTCTTCTTTGAGAGAGAAAGAGAGCGCACATCTGAACGTGTATTATTTATTATGAACTGTCTCTTCAGGAAATATTTGTGTAGATAATAATAAAAGGAGAAACATTTGAGCTAGGTGGTGTAGTTGCATATTATACCGGCAATCGCAAAAAATTGTTTGATACCATACCCGGAAAATATATCCGTACAAGTGGGAATAGTAATCTTTGGTACGAGCCGAGAGCGTACTACTTTTGATTTGTCGAAGGTCCATGACTGACTGAGACTAATTAAAAAGAGAATGCGTTAACAAAGATGAAAAACACAACCAAAATAAAAAGGAAGGAAAGAAAGAAGGAAAAACAGACATGTTATGAGAAAGAAAGAAATGAATAAAAATGACAAGGAATGAAATAATGGTTATAGATATTGAAAAGGATGCCATTCTTATATTCTGACAGGTGCTATTGTACCCTGTCATTTGCTTCTTCAACCTGTTTAGAAACTTTTTACCCCCCTTGCATACCCTTAACCCCCCATCCCCCACCCCATCATAATAATAACAAACAAAACAATCGACTGAGTAAAAGAGAAATGATTATCACAGAGCACACGCACGCACGCACACATTTGAGCAAAAGTGATGGCAATTTATGCCTTTTTTTTCATTCAAGTGTTAAAATAAAGGTGCTGCACTAGCTTGCTAGCATGATGAAAGAAGAAATATTAATTAGTAAGGTATTAATTAATTAAATTAATTAATTAGAGAAAGAAGATCAGAAACAAAAGTGTGCAGTGGAAAGTAGTTTATTCTGTGCAACATTTTATATCAAGTTCCTAAAACATACATGGAATGTCTTAACTTGAATGCCCAGCATTCTAATCAGATTTTGTTTTACATTATATATAATGTCAATAATAGAAAAAAGAGAAGAAAAAAATTAATAGAATTTTTTAATGATTCAAAAGTGATTCTTGAAAATCTCAATTACTGGAGCTTAATTCCATGCTGTTTATATTATAAAATTGTCAATGAAAGACATACCATATCATTGTATATATCTGTCCCCCCCCCAACCTCCCAACCCCCAAATTGTTATGTAATATGCTAAGAATTGTTAAATATTCTAAGAATGATTGTATTTTCCTAGAAATTCGTTCTGTGATTCCAGAGATGTTATACGATATCAAAATCATCATAACTAACTTGGAGTATAATACTGTATAAGTTCATATGTTCGGCGCTATATTGTAATCATATATATTGCAATCAGGAAGTTAAAAAAAAATATATATATCATCCCCCCCCCCCCCGGATCCAAACCTTAATTTCCTTCTATGCATATAAAATATACAACTCAAGATTGTTGCATGGAAACAGATTTTTGGCAAGAAATAATAGCAAGGCCTTTGGAAGTGAAAGTACATCATTGTACAGGAAATCATACGAGATTAAAAACAACATGTCTTATATACAATTATACAAGTATCTATGATATATGATACATGTAGTAGTATATATTGTACTACATTAAGTGTATATTAGCTTATTGCATAATGTCAACTTTTCGAGCCAGTCAGCATGCATCTGTTAGTCACTCAATATTGTGTATGGTGTCTGAGTGAACCAAGACCTACGTGGGGCTGTGTCTCACCATCGAGATACTAAAGGGAGTGAAGACGTGCAAGAGGGGCTGGAAGAAAGGAAGGGATGGGGTAGGAGGAGGGCGAAGCTACTGATGAGGGGGTACAAGTAGGCTGATGAACTGCCAAACGGCATGATAATTGTCAATAGGCATTTTTAACCATACTTTTGTATAGTGAACAAACGAAGCCTCTAAAAAGTGTCCCACCCGTATGTACTGAAGTGTGTATGGTAAAGTCTACTTACTGGGTGTGCAGTACTTAGATCAACACTAAACCATGCAGAGCATACTAAACTGAAGTGTCTGTATTTACACTTTATAGTATGTATGTACTATGTACGTGTATACATGCTATAGATAAGGCATGGACATAGCGTACCAGTGAAGGGTACGCAATGCTCCCTAGAATGATGGTTTTCCGTCAGTCGGCCACGACTGCTGAACAATTGATACGAGTAGTTTTGACCCAGGGATGTTTCTATGTTTCTAAGTTGGAGATCTTCATCACATACCACACTAGTACTAGCCTTGGGTCTTGATGTCTTTTCTATTTCTAGCTTTTAAGTTAAGTGTGATAACTAACTAACTCTACAGACTTTGTGTGAAGAGTTGAAATGCTGAGGGGGCTGCAGCATCCCTGCAGCCAGGCTGGGTAGTAACTACGCCATTATCTTTTTGTGCTGCACACATTCAGGCAATAGGCAGCAGGCATTGCTACTCAATCGTTTGATGTATTGATTCTTCCTTAGCTGCAGGGGACTTTGCAGCGGCTGCAAGCTTTTTCGTTTTGACGGCCTTGTGTCTCAAAAAATCATGTGAAATGTTCACACATGCCACATTTACCGGGACAACTTATTACAGTGTCTATGATGCAACTCTTACCTGCATTGTCATCAGCAGTGATGATCTTTTGTCCTCATCCTAAGAGAAAGCATTAGATTCCAAGAATGAAAGTACGATTTGATTTATGATAAACGGATGAGATCAAGTTTCAAGGAAAGACACGCTGACCGATTTAACTTTCTCTGACATTTTAATACTGCCTAAAGAAGCATGCATGCCAATATTGGCCAGTCAACAACTGATCTGACATATCAGTGAGGAAATTTGATATTTAATCTTAGATCAACATTTGATTTAGCCTCCTCCCCCCCCCGATGCACTCATCATCATCCTCTACAAATCCTTCCCTTCTGCTTGTCATAACCCCTGACTAGAGTCAACTTGAGACATTAGGTGAACTTCAAGTTAGACCTTAATAAAAGTGTCATTTCTTCACAAGCAATCCTTTATACCACCCACAGTTATTTCCAAGTTTTCATCAAAACGTTAATTCTTGCAATTACCCTGATTCCTGATGTTCAAGGCATAGTAAGTTCTCTGGCTAATTCTACGGTGTTAAAATAAACATATCTCTCACATTTTGCAGCAGAAGCTTTGCTCACTGACAAGTTTTCATCACGTGTTTGTAATAAGTGTCTCCATATGTGTATGCATGCATATCTGTTTATACTGTATGTATGTTTGTATACATGTCTGTAGGCACACACCCATGTATGTATGTATGGGCAAAATATGAAAAAAGATAATTTACTGTTTGTTGCAGCCTTCTTCCGTCTCTTTTAATTGTATTCAATTTAAGACCCTCATCAGTGATAATAACTATCACAGAATAAAAGGAATCTGGTGATACCACAATCTCCATATTCACGAAACTTCATCCCTTTTCAGTTTAACCAAACAGAACCAAACAGAAGTAAGAATGTTTTAAACTAATTTTATAGGCATCAAAAAAGCTAAAAAATTGTCTTTTGGTATCACCAAGATTCCTTACGGAGAGAGCGAGCGAGAACTTTCGATCACTGGTAGTTTAATCGTTACATTTCTAGATATCTTTGAGTGGCAGTATAAAACAATCCTCTATGGTAAATGCCAATTTGATTTAAATGTTCGCACCCTGTTTTGTATAATGTACACAGACAAACCAAGACCTACCTATCCCTGCACTTCTACTGACCACAATATTAGAGAATTCTTTACTCCAGCAAAAATACTGTAGGCTCCCCTTGTAATCTGCAAGCTATTGCAATTACGAAGAAATGAAATTTCCAAAACCAGCGAACAATTCCACTTGGTACTTACGTCTAGCAACCTTTTTTTTAATTAAATTTGTGTACCATTTAATTAACTGTATAGTCATTTTAGGCTACTTGAATCAAATGTAAGAAAATTCTGCTTCTACTTTGCCATACTCTTATAAACAGTATTCCCTTTCATATTACAAATATGGCTCCTTGGCTATGTACACTGCATCTTACAAGTCATGAGAGCTATGATACAAATACTGTGATAGGATATAAGGCCTAGCTGTAAGATGTAACACATTCACAGCTCATAATCGTACACATTAATGCTGAGTTGCACTTGATGATACACTCCAAATGGTACTTGAGTGGGAATTGCGTACGATCTTAAAACATCGAGGAATGTACAGACAAAGTAAGGCAAGAGCAATGGATTAATTATATAATTATAACATCTTTTAATAGAAAGACTAGGCTCATCACTGCAAACTTAAATATACATGGTAGGCTACAGAAAGGCACTGCTTTTAGTATTAAAATAATCGCTTCATAATCTGATGGAGTATTGATACATTAGGTGTTAGGAATACTGTTGGGATAAAGGTAAACCGTGCTGCTTTGATCTCCTGACTCCAGAGTGGGCCGTTACGATACAGAGGAAACAGCTCTCACATTGTCTTCTGCCTTCCACTGTCGTAAAACGACCCATCCATGCATACCTTATAAACAACTCCCATCCATCCCTTCCCCTCTTATCAAAAAGTAGTAGCAGCAGTCCTGATTATACTTCGCTTCTCTAGTACTGCACGATATTAATTAGACTTGTGATCATTTCGATGGTGCAAGTGATGTAAATTTAGGAGACGACACGTGCCAACTTTAAACGATGAATGACAATAATAAGGCAGACTTAACTACACAAAACAGACAGGGACATACACGGAATGACAAGTGTGCAGAGTAAAGCATATTGCCATATCTTAAAAAAATAATATATATATAATGATTCATATGAAAAGGATATGTGCACATAAATCAGCCCTTTAACCATCAAATTTTGCCCATCCACCTGGCAAGAAACAAGGATAGCATAACAGTTGAAAACTTTTGCTCACTGTTGGCGAGATACTTTGTTCATATACCTACAGTATGGGTATGTCGATTCCTTTCAGAATTGCAATAGGTAAAGACTCGGTCAGTAGTAGAGGTGGAAGGGCGGTCAGTCGCAGAGGTGGAACGTTGTCAGTTGCGCAATCCTTTGACTTCCATCACGTTGCTTTAACATAGGAGAGCCATTTCACTGATGGCAATGAATCACTTTTGTGGATAACAGACTTTAACAGTTCAAATTATATCACTCACGTAAAGGACGCTAGAGGACCATACATAGTGCACACGATGCTACTTTCATACGGTAACATTTAGTCACTGCATGCTAATTGCTCATTTAATCATCACCAATAATGCTAACCATATATAGGGAAGGGCTTGAATGACACTATACTATTATGCATACTGTACACAAGTTAGATGCAGAGTGGTGCACGGTAACAAACCTGCTCGGCTCTACATACCACATTTATAACTGTTTGAATATCCATCAAAATGACTGCGCAGCCGACGATCGACTCCACCTCCTTCTGCCATTAATACTGCCCTCGATACCAGGTGTCACCATCTATGGCATCTGTCGTCCATCTGAAGCCATCGGTCAAGTACCCATGTCTTCTCAACAACAAGTGTGCCCACACAGTGAAGCCATACCGTACTACAACCCTAACCATATCAACGCCCCTGATACCACCATGCTGCACCATGCCATCCACCTGCCGCTACCTCTCCACTCACCGACGACTATGAGATTAATTAAAGCCAGCTGTGAGTTAGTCATTTACTGCAAGAAGCAGTCCTCCACCCCCATAGACTGCCTCACCTTATTCTTGCCCACCTTTGCGTCCTTCTTCTTTCGGTTCTTCTCCTTGTCCATGTCCGGGGATGGCGACATCACTTGGCAATTGTCAGTGCCCAGCTCAGCTATGGACTGGGTTTCGATGGTCGGCATGGGTAGGTTCCCCATCTCCGACAGGACGCAGTCTTGGTATAGTTTGCTCTTCAGAAATCTGGAGTAGCTATCCAATTTCATCAACTTGAAAATCTGTGGAGATGAGAAATGCCGAGTTTAATCAAGCGGTAAAATGCAACGGACGTGTAAAGGAACAGCCGACATCGCGCTCTCTGAAAGAGGTTCTTCTGATATGCTGAGAGCGATCTGGCTAAAAGAAGAGACCTATCACGCCCAAACTAAAAACTTTAATTGTTTTCAACTGCTTTGTTTTTCTAATGAAAATACAAATTGTAAATCGATATTAACCAAGCAAGATAACGGAAGTGATATTAAAGTGCTTTATGTAGACACATATGTTAAACTAATTAAAATACTTTCTCAAAAGATCTAGCCTATTGTAATCATGAAATGTTTGGTACAATGTTTATCATGTTGTCACATTTATTCACCATTAAAAGAACATTCTTCTTTCAAAGGTTGAGTTTTTGTATGTTGTGTTGTGTTGTCATAGTTTGTGTTGTGTTGCCATTGTGTTGTCATTATGTTGTGTTGTCATAGTTTGTGTTGTGTTGTCATTATGTTGTGTTGTCATTATGTTGTGTTGTCATTATGTTGTGTTGTCATAGTTTGTGTTGTGTTGTCATTGTGTTGTGTTGTCATTATGTTGTGTTGTCATTATGTTGTGTTGTCATAGTTTGTGTTGTGTTGTCATTATGTTGTGTTGTCATTATGTTGTGTTGTCATAGTTTGTGTTGTGTTGTCATTATGTTGTGTTGTCATTATGTTGTGTTGCCATTATGTTGTGTTGTCATAGGTTGTGTTGTGTTATTTCAGAGATATCACCGACCTGTATCACACCAGGATGATGGATAAAGTTTGTTATGATTCCAAAGTTACATTTTGAGTATTTGAAGTCAGATAATGCAAAGCACAGGAATGTGTGACCCTTGCACAAACCTTACATTGCATGTAACAGAAAGGTTAGTTTTGTTCTATGAATGACACCAAACTGTCCTAACACTTGAATTTTTGTTGTTGTCATTTTAAATGTAACACGTCAAAAACTTAACATAACACCTATCACACATTTACTGACAGAGGTGTATAGCCTAACCTACTACCCTTTGATTTTTATCTGTCTCGTCATTAATTTGTGACGTTAACTAACAAAGTAGTTGCATCTATTCTGTACAAAAAAAAGGCTAGAGTTCTGAATTTTAATCTACTTTGAAGTATACCAACTAATTGCATATGGGACCCATGGAAATAAATCAACATATTCCTGTTTACTATTCATTGATAACCAAACAAGACAAAAACACTATCAATTTCTTACTTGAGTCAATTCTTCAAAGGGTTTTTTCCTTATGCTCAAAACTCTTAATTCTCTCTTGGTTTCATCATCCAAATTGTGACAAATTTTTCTTACAGATGCAATTCATGGACAAAAAGTGAGACTATATTACTTCTTCAAAAAAAGGGGGGTGGGGGGGGGGAACAGATCACATTTTCCATTCTACCAATATTCAATTTCAGTTGTCGACCCTTCGTGAAAAGTTTATAACCTCGTCAATCTTTCCACGCCATTAGCATGATAACGTAAACTGCCTTACTGTTTGATTCCCAATTAAA
>KN882723.1:35098-54349 GCA_000934455.1 Apostichopus parvimensis
CAAGCTGACCAAAGTCAGTCTCTTAGATTCATATTTAACGTCCATGATTATGAATTGTCAATTGTCAACAACTCTGTAACTGGACGCCATACATTAATCTCGGAGTGACTCAAACTCGGGACCTTATGATTGAAAGGCACCGGCGTTAACCACTGAGCTAACACTCCTAATATAATTTTTTTTTTTTTGCCCAGTACTGTAAATCAAAATTCATCATGACAACATAGAGTATCAGATATGCATCATTTGTAAATGACACATCTTAGTCAAATACGATAACTTCTCCAAGCATTTCTTTTACAATAACAGACTCTTGAAAGTAATCTCATACAGATGAAGGCCATTAGACATCTCCCCTCATAATACATGACGGAGAGCGCCCTCTGTCACATGAACGCAGGTGTTGAGATGGGTTCCATCGCATGCATGGATTAACCGCGAAATGTACGCCGCGGCTTTATAATAATAATTACACCCCTCGAGAAAGAACGAACGTCGTAAATCACGTCTTAGAAAAGCGTCTCTCGGCAGCTGTTCGATAGAACTCGAAGAGTTTATCGCAAGCATCTTGGCAGCTTTTCAGGCATGACATATACTGAGAGAAAAAACAAGAAAGGAAAACAAAACTGAACCTAGAAATGAGTTTTGTACGCATGTTATGTATGGAACATTAAAGAACAAATGCTTACAGCGATATTCTGATGATGAAAGTTGAATGCTTTCGTAGTCGCAATTTTCTGCACCACCAGGCTGAAAACAAAATCCTAGTAGCATGTGTCATCACAAAAACATCAGTTGCAAACTTTGCTGGTGACATTTCATGAAGGTATTTAGCAACTTTGGGGCGAGGGTTGTCCTCACACAAATGGGTTTAACCCTCACCCCACCCCTCCACCCCCCTTTTTTTCTATCTTGTGTACTAACCAATTATTCATAAAATAGCATTATAACAAACAATTTGCATCATGCCAAAACTGAGTGCAATAATTTGTATTTGCAAAAGTTCCAAAATTGTCAGATTTGAAAGGTCTATAAATAACCACAAGACTATCAACGAAAAGTTAAGAGTTTGAGTAACTTGAACAGTATGGAATAGTTTATTCTACCCTTTCAACTCAATGAAGATACCTCCATCAAATTCCATACTTTGTTCACATTTCCACAGCAATTCATCCCTATAAAATGTTTACACAATTGGAAATCTTTCTCTCAGAAAACCTGAAACCTGATATGAAAGACTGGCTACTTTTGGGCAACACTTGGTATGAAAACATCACCTTAAGTGCTGAAGCTTGATTTTAAAAAGGAAAACACTATTCTTGAAATATTATACATCTGTTGCAAAAAATAAAAAATAAAACAAATCAACAATGCTTTTATTTGTATCTGTTTGACAGGAGTGCTATATTGAAAAATCAACCAGCAGAATAAAAAAAGGCTTTGCCACGATTATTTATGAATTGGATTTTTGAATTAATTTTCTTGAATTTTTTTATTATTATTATTTTTTGGGAGGGGGGGGGGGGGTTACATACAGTACTACAAACCTGGTCTGTTGTACATGATCCATGTGTGCTGGAAAGCACCAAATGTTTCTCCGTGCTGTCAAATGCAAAGTGCAATACAGCTGATGCATCCTACATAACAGAAAAACAAAGCAAAACCAATTATTTGTAACAGGCAGTGGTGAACCCAATGAGGTGCAACAACGGAACACTTTTCCCCCAACTAGCTCATGCCCCCTCCCCCTCCCACCACTCCCACATCCGAGTTCTCTTTACAAAAGCAATCCAACAACTTCAATCTCCCCTCTTCTGTTTATACCTCTTTCTGCATTCCAGAAGCCCAGACCAGTAGCAATGGCTACAAGATTTATAATAGCCTGAGAAGAGTAAACCACCATCCACTTCACTGATAAATTTACCAGCTGATAAACTGTCTCTTCAACTGGAAGAAAGGTAGTTAAGAAACTTCACCTCTCTCATGGCTTCCCTTGACAACATGTCATCGTGTTCACAGCTTTACAAAACTTTTAAAAGGTGACTTTACGCAGAATTTTAATTTTAATATATCATACTCGAGAAGAAAAAAAGCACTTGGTCACTGAGTTTGTTTCTATAACTTTTCTCAGTTTTTAAATTATTCACCTTTAAAATATTGTACATCTCTAGACAACTCTTCTACGGCTGAATTGAAAATAATGTCTACTTCCTCAGTGTAGGACTAAATGTTAATGTTAATCCATTTTTCTATCACTTCTAATAACTCACCAAAAACATGATTGTTTTACTTCATATGAGCAATATAGCCTTGGCTGACTTTCAACACAAATTTGTCTTTGAGTTGACAAATTTATTTGTAATGCATTGTCAACATGATATTCGAGGCAATAAAAGTCTTCTGTTCACCACCCTATTCAGTTTTTGTGTTGCATCAGAGTAACTGACCTGATAGTCTCTGTATTCCAGCCGTTTTATTGAAGAACTTCAGATGTTTAACGGATCACTTCTCAAAAAGTTAAATATGCTATAAAAACACAACCTGGACTAATAGTAATATTCTTTGATGATCTCTAAAATTATCAAACTTAATTTTGTACCTAAAGTCATCCAATATTGCTAGAAATCCATAGTAACCCAAACCCCTAATAGCCCATCAGTATTAGCATAGATTGGTCAAAAGGTGACAAGTGAAATTACTAAAGGAATTTTAGATTTAACATCTACAGGAGTGTTAGTTCAGTGGTTAATGCCGTTGCCTTCCAATCATAAGGTCCCCGGTTCGAGTCACTCCAAGATTAATGTATGTCATCCAGTTACAGAGTTGTTGACAATTGACAATTCATAATCATGGACGTTAAATATGAATCTAAGAGACTGACTTCGGTCAGCTTGCGGCTGTGATAAGCCAATGAGGCTTCTTCGCGAGTTCCCGCTTGCAGGAGGATCTAAAATACATACAAATACATGCATAACATTAATAAATTCATTGCTACACTCACTTCAGTAACTTTGAGAGTGGGATCCACGATGACAGCGCCCTCATCGGTGATGGCACAAGAGACAGCAGCTACCAAGCATTTCATTGATATCCCTGCATCCATTAGAGCCATACACACCGCATTGATACAGCACGAAAGCAACTGATGTATGAGAATGTTAAGCAAATATAAACTAAAGAAACAGTAAATCCAGATTAAAATTCAAATATTATTTTAAGTTCATAACAACTCCATCATCAACTTCCCTTCAATTTTCATTTGTAGATATGACCTGAGTATTGGATATCATTCTACAGTAACTGTCAAAATGTGACTGATTGTAATTCAATGTCTTGATTGTAAATATTGCTGGTACATCATATCAAAGGGAGGGAGAAGAGGGTGGGGGGGTGAGGAATATACAAGTGAATTATCTATTGCCATGACAATCAAGGGTTAGAACAGAACTTTGCAGAAGAAAGTAAGACAAAACATTTGATGTTCAAGTAAATAAAATTACTGACAGAGAGGTAGACCATACCCTATGATCCCTATCCCCCTCTTTACATGCACCATCACCATCACCCCCCCCTCCCCTGGGATATCATGATGTGTGATTGGTATAGCTAGAGATTTGACAACATTGCATGTCTTCAAGAGATTTACAGTAGATATGTTTAATAACGTTCATGAATGAAAACGACGACATTGTGTGTCCAAGGTGATGGGATAATAAGTAAACACATCATGGAACTCATGGACAAAGCTGTCCACTTAATTGTGTTAACCTCCACTGTTTAAGCCATTTAGCCAGCTGTCACCAAACACCCGGATGAACAAAATGACAGATGCACTGTAAAAACATCTTCAATCTCAAAGCAACGACTATTGGATAATCTCAATCTCTCTCTGTCCTCTCTTTGATATAAATGACCACAGTTTGACATTATGAAACAATGGAATGTAAAAGGATACAGAACCAGCATCTTGAATAACTTGAACAACAATAGTGATGGAAGAACGAGGGTGCATGGTAGTAATAACGATGGCCTGGCAAGTGTTGCTTATCATCGTCTCCATCGCCTTTTCACGTACACCTGCCAAAAAAGAATTGAAATATTCTCATCACAGAAGAGTGTGGAAAAAGGGGATTGGCAGATATGAATTTTATTGCATTTTTTATTTCACATATGATCATTTAATGAGATTATTTTGTTCCATGAAAATATGATTTTTTTTCGGACTGGTACACATCTTATGTGACAAAGACAAACAAAGAAACGACAACAGGAAAGTAGAACAACAGACTGGCCAACAAATGAAGAGATGCTTCACAATTAAACGTGACTAAGTTTACACTGGTGCTTCAAAAGTACCAAAGTTAAAAGGAAAAAAAATCAAAGTATTCAAGAATTTGTTAAGAATTGGAATAATAAAAGAAAAGAAAAAACATGTCCATGCACACACATACACACACTGATACAAATAACTACCAACCTGCAAAACCAATTTTAGGCTTAAATATCACTTCAACGGTAGCTCTATCCATTTGCTCTTTGCTTTGTTTAATATCTGCAGGTCCATAGATTCCCACCATGACAGTTGAATCACCTAAATGAATAATGTGATAACATGAAGAAAACACCTTACGCATCAAGCAAAAGTGAGACAAAATAAAGGCAGAATTTTCTGTACAGAAAAGAACAGACAGAATGTTTATCTGATATCTAAGAAGGATGACAGCAACTTTTTCTTTGAAGGGCATTGGGGGAATGGGGTACATACTCCCAGATGAGAGGGAGGCAGGGACCCAGATTCAATTTGGAGACCCAACAAACATGGAGGGGACGGGAAGATCAGGGACCCTGGTGGCATAACTGTCCACGGGGCCAACCAAGATCTCATTGCCTATGCTGGTGAATGTCCATGTCATATGCAACACAATCTCATTTTCCTTATGTTGGGATACAGTACATACATTCACAAAGCAACATTTTGTCACCAGTACAATCGCATACAACTCCCTGTGCAGACAGACAAAATTGTAAGGGATTCTCTATTCTGCCAGCAGCCAGGGGGTTAATGGTTGGGTCCCATAGTGTTCCAGTAATTAGTTTGGAACAGAATACAGTACAGTGGAATTGTGGATCTCTTCATACCTGGACGAGAAGCTATCACCATTGTTTCTAAGCATGTATTCCAACAAAATGTTAATTGAAAAGTGAAAAATAATATGAAATAAATCTGAACCATCTTTGTGTGGAAATATGTAAGGGGACGGTTCACTAGCTCCAGAATTGTACAACTAAACAATATGGCGAATGTAAGCTACAGACACAGTACATGTTAGTATACAGGAGACCTAACTGTTACATGTCGCGTAACCAGTACGTGTGATACTGTAATGGGATGAAAACACGACTAGATTTTATTACGCTCAATATAACACACCTTGAGAATAATTGGATGAACCATCAGGTTGTGATAGCAAGGTTTGTTCACTTGTGATTTCTCGAATGCTTGATTCATCCATCGTGTTTCGCATGAAGGTTAATAGTGGTTGTTGCGCGAATCTACTTCTGTCGGTAAACACACATGGACTAATTTAGGGTACATAATTTAAATGTGTTTGATAAAAGGGCGCAATATAGTGTCTCAGTGTACCTTATATATATCATGATAAAAAATTGCTCAAAGGATACCGACCAACACAGGTGATGTAACACACAAGAAATGTAACACAAGCGCTGTTGGATGCTGCGTTATGTTTCTTAATCATGTACAAACATATAAATTAAGCAAATAAGCATAAGAACGGTTCAAAGATTTGGCAAGAAAACAATTCAGTTGACATATGTTGATAAGGTAGGTTAAGACTCGTAAGTAAGGCTTAAAAAGTTACCTTGGGTCTACTCTAGGCTACCGACTACAGTGTAAGTGTAACCAGGTTAGACATAGCCTAGGCTAGGCTGTTAGGTCTGGCAGTAAATGCAAAGTTAGTATAAATAAGACATGGTAGGCTAGAATAAGACAGGAATAAAGAGGGACCTAGGCTTGGCCCTAACAATAATAACTATAATATATATTTATAATTCGCTTTACATAAAAGAATATCTCCAAGCACTTAACATGGGAGTTAATTAACTCTTCAATAATTAACTCTTCAAACATAGGCTACAACAAATAGCATGGGCACTTCGTATTCCGGACACCTAAGCCTTAAAACACCCCAAAACTATATCTATTTGGTATAAATCACCTGAAAATATACTTGATATGGTGGGAGAAGTATGTTATAGTACGATACACGGCCAAACTTTCTTTCCTGCAAACTGTTTTCACGTTGTATTCCACGAAGATTCTTGTGATTGTGGAACTGGTATTTCTTTGCTAGAGTATTGCGAATTTTCGGACACACAGTCCCACAGTGTGGCGCTGGTGATAAAATTGGTGGCGCAGTTGCTCTTTCAGTAATTATAACAGACTTCATAGATCTCCGTCATTTTATTGACAAATATGTAAGTATTTACTTGCACACGGGTCATTTTGGAGAGAAAATAACTGTAGCTTCGTACTTGTTGGTGAAATTTGGCTCTTCCTGTAGGTTGTCATGGTGAAATCGTGCATTTCTTAGGGGTGTCCAAAATTCGCAGTGTTCCGAAATTAGCAATACTGACTATATATGCTACGTTATTATTAAAAGGAATAAAGTACGGTAATCAAAGAAAAATCAGAAAAAATAACTTGATGAAAATAATTTAAACAAGATTGAGACAAATAAGAACAAAATAAGTTGGGACTAAAAACAATCAAATGTGGGTAAAAGAAGAATTGCCGGTGGCGGGTGTTCCATAGTCATGGTGCACAAACATGAATTGCCCTATCAGTATCACCATAACACTTAGAGGAGTAGCTGCAGAATACCCCGCTGGATCCGAGATTGTGGTTTTGACGGAGACGAACAACGTCCAACGCAGTCTTATGTTGTGCTTGAGTAGATGGCGCTATTATAGTATTGTTAAGATTATTGGACTTTGATATTTTTTCCCTTTTTTCGAATGAACAATGCATATACTTGTAAAACGGGCGATATCCAACGGGGTACGTGGTCCGTTTTTGTTTCTGTTGCCGACGAACCAACAGGCTACGCAGTCATTCTGTAAAGGAAAGTAAAGCCTGAAGATGCGGGGTGACATCCAACGGGAACGTGGGGATCTGGGGCGACATCCAACGGGCTACTGGGTCTAGCTTTGTTTTAAAGTAAACCCAACAGGCTACGAAGTCAGAAGTGGTGGAATGGGGTTTGAAGTATTTAGTGGCGACGAACCAACGGGCTACGAAGTCAGAAGTTGTGGAATAGGGGTTGAAGAATTTAGTGGCTACGAGCCAACAGGCTACGAAGTCATTCTTTATAGTAAAGTATACACATGTTTCCTTAAATAAGTTAGCGCCATCTATCACTTATCCACTTTTACCTCGTAGCCCGTAGCACCTATTTTGGTTAAGTTTCAATAACGCAGGGTATTCGACAGCTATGCCCACTTAGACTTAGGCCTACTTAATGGTTGGTGAAGGGCCGGGGCAGTGTCTGTATCAAGAAACTGTCTACATTATGAAACACTGCCAGCTTGAGACTGTGTATGTCAATATTGTGAGTTCTAATTGTCGATGAAAATAAGTTTTTCTAAGCCTACCACCTCAAAGCAGACTGATAAGTACTGTACATACTGACAATGTCCTGACATATCACTTATTCCTACTTTAGCACTAGTAATGTTCCACATGATTAGTATTAATTGCTGGGCATATAAAGCACCTAAATATTTTTGTTTGGTCCCCATTCATCTTGTGGAATTTTGTTTAATAATGTTAAAAAACAGCATCATTTTACACCTATAATGCTAAACTGCTCATTGTGGTCATTTTCTGGTTTGTAGAGGCCTAACCTAAATCTTCATACAGTATGCTCAACGAGGCCATAATACTTTTTAGCTGTCTTTGCTGTATCTTGGTTTGTGTGATACATTTATATCTTTCAGATACATGAATTTCATGGTCATTTGTGAAGTTATAGAGCTTTTTGTTCTCTGTCATGCAGAGTGAATTTTCTCATGGCTTGTTTAACAAACTTGTCACTATTTTTGGATATTCTGCATTTTAATTAAAGGATGAGTATAGGCAAGGTTGCAGTCTTGATGTGTAATTTAGTCCAAGTAAAAGATATACATTTGAGTGACACATTGTAAACATGTCATTTGGGGCCACAAAACTCTTTAGGTTTTCCGAATGTGTTTTGTGTTGCATCTGAGGAAGTGACCTAATGGTCTGTGTAATAGACCAGTCACTTTACTTGGTGATACTCCAGCTGTTTATAGGGTCATTTCTCAAACACTAAAAGTATGATAGAAGTACAACCTAGACTGACATGTTTGCAATTGGTGGTTACATATTTTGTCAATGACATGGTATTTAATGTCATCCAAAGATACTCTAGTTGTTAGTGTGAAGTTAAAGAAACATGTTTCTCTTGAGTTAGTGGAATTTTTAAAACAATGGATGATGGATTAATGTTAACATTAAGACCTCCACCGAGGAGCAGATGTCATCATCTCTGAAGCCTTCTAGAAGAAGTTTTCCAAAGTTTTAGTATATTTTAAAGTTGAATATATTGATAAATCTCAATAGCTATAGAAACATTACTAGCACCCAAAATTGTTTTGCTTTTTGTCTTGATCTACAAATTTATCAAAACCAAAGTTTTGCCTAAAATAAACCTCTAAAATCCCTTCCATTATTTCCTTTGTTTTTTTACAGATACCACAGGCAGTCTAGCAATTCTCCTAATCCGTCTCAAATGAAGTGAGCACGTCATAAGAATTACGAAAATGAGCCCACTCGTGCACCTTCTCTCAGCGAGGTGCAAACTTTGCAGTCAGCAGACGGTGACCTATAGCTATTTGCGCTCCATTTATAAAAAGGCACAGAACACTACCTCAGTCAGACCGATAAGAGGGTTTTCCATCACAGGATGCAGTTCCATGGGCCATGGAGGATATCGCGAGAGAGAGAAGGTCGTTCCTTATGGAGGTGCTGCCACCATGTGCCATAAGTCATACAGCACCAGAATACCTCCCGAAAAGAAGAAAGTCTATCAGAACCCCAAATTATGCTATGTTTGGAACCCGGATCTTGCCAAATTGATCAGAACTAAAATTTGGCCCGATGGCAGCTTGGAGAAAGAGAAGGCTTTGGTCGTAGATTGTAATGCAGGTAAATCATGTTGACAATGTTTGTATACTTCAGAACATGGATATGTGTAGCCTACCTGTATCAAAGAGGATTGCAGAGAAGAAAAAGCACTCTGGGAGAAAAATTTGAGATTTGGTTTTCTTTTTCTAATATATATGGCGTAAAGAAATTATCAGGGAATGCAAAGAGTATTCTAGTCATCAAGTGTTTACATCTACTCTAGTGTTTACATCTAGTGAGACAGTATTTTCACACAGGACTGTATTAATAACAATCAATATAAGATCAATTAATTTTGTTATCAAATATTACCGGTAGGTTGTTTTTGTGCCTTATAGTTTCATTACTTAATAAAAAGTAACAATTGTTATGCCTCAAACTTCAGTGAACAGCAAGTTTAAAATCAAAGTTAAGTTTCAGGAATTTTCAAGGAGAAAGACAAATATTGAAAGTGAACTGATAGCATTTCTTTTGCAAAATGAAATAGATGAGCAGCGATATAAACAATCGCCTCTGTGCCGAGACTGGGGGGGCGGGGGGGCAGACTGTCATAAATTCATAGAGTTACATCGTCTTAACAAGTCGACCATGAGTCGAGTCTGAAATCCAGTCAACTGTGAGCGAGTCAAGTCCGATACATATTGATGAAAGACAACAAAAATATTTCTGCCCGAGCCAACTCAAGCTATTAGTTGACTCAGACACCATGAGTCATTTTGGAGCCGCGCGTCTAGCTTAATCAGTGCCGTGACAAATCACTGCTGGAAACACACATACCGTAGTACAATACTTTGCAATTCACTCTTTCCAAGTAATGTCTTTATTTGATAAAGTCAGAACCACAACTAAATTTACACTTCAATAATCTCTTTCAAGTTCTTTTTTCTTTTTTTTTTCACCCTCTTGTGCACTCAACCATTGTTACCACTGTTTCTTTAAGGACTAACTTTACATGTTGACATACATGTATGTTCAATGACTCATTTGTCACTTACAAACTGGTCACTTATTGATTTCAGTTGTTCAGGATTCAGAAAATATTCAAAGTTCATCCTTAACCTCATTCTACTTGTTTGGAAGGATTTAATATACATTTTAAAAGTTTCCCCTGTGTTGAATATGTCACTGATACCTCTTTTCGTTTATAAACTGTTCATTATCAACTTTAATGTGTTTTTTTTATTCCTTTGAGGTCCTGGTATTCTCTCTAAAGAGCTGTTGAACGCAGGTGCGCAGAGGCTTATCAGTATTGACAGGAATAGCGAGTTTCTACCTCGACTGAAGGAATTGCAGGACGATTCAAACGGCCGACTCCTGCAGGCATTACACGCCGACTTTTATAAAATGCAGTACCATGGCGACACACCGTATGCACGGCCTGTTATCAGAATCAAGGAACTGTTTCAGAATATTTCTCCTGTCAGCTGGGAATCAGGTAATACTTCTGAGACTGCGCTATTTTCTTCTTAAAAGCATGTACAAACAGGCGCGTAGCCAAGGGGAGGGGGCAAAGGGGGCAACCGCCCCCCCCTCTTGAGCATATTTTTTGAATTTTTTCTTATGATATCGATAGTAATTTAAATTAGAAAATGCTTAGATGCAACTTACAAGGCCTGGGAAGTGTCATTTCCAGTGATCTGGGAGGCATTTTCGGCCAAAATTTTCTTATGCGCTTCCCGCCAACCCATGGTGGCGCTACGCTTAGATAGTTTGCCTACAAGCTTCGCCCCTCCCTTGGCAAATTCCTCGCTATGCGCCTGTGTACAAACCGTAATTGTCCTTTAGTATTGCCCTCAAATATGCTAGAAAGTCAAATTTTGGTCACTAATTTTAAGCTAGAGTAAACAATATTTATAGGGCTACCCACAGAACATTTGTTCCTCTCTTGTGCATTTGCTTGTCGAAGTGAATCATCCTCTATGTCTGGGAATAAGTTGAAGAGCCAGAACCTTTGGCAGAGTACTTTTGAAAAAAAACACTGAAACAAATTTTAACTTGCTAAATTACTAAAACCGATGACCTTTGATGGCGTGTTGTCTTTAACATTCATTTCATACTGTGTCGTGATAATCATAAGGTATTATCTCCACTTTCCTTTGGGTAATTAATTAACAAAATCACATTAAAACAATGTTAATTTTATGGTTGTACATGAAAAATTGTTGCAATAAAAAACTAAATCTTGTGCCTTCAGCAAAATAAATATGGATGTTTATCATCCACATGATCCATCCTCAACAACTTAAAGGAAAACAAAAATCTTCCATAGAGTTTTTTTTTAATACCAAGAGAGGATAATGAAACATTGTCATATGTCATATTTGATACTATTTTTGACTTCCTTGCAGATGTTCCAATTAAGGTACTTGGATGTTTCCCTCATCGGAAGGAGAAGACACAGGCTTATCTCTTTGCCAGTCTTATGTTGGAGAGATTATCTATCTATAGCTATGGAAGAGCTCAGTTCAACTTTTTCCTCAGCGAGAATTGTTACGAGGTAATAAAAACGATATCTCTCATTTTTTGAATTTGGCAAACAAAAAAAGAAGGCAACTGGAAACAGGCACTGTTGTTTGGAATGGTGCATAAAAGTGCTTACATATTCAGATCTTTTGAATGTGTCAAGCATTAGGAGATAATTATGCTAGTAGAGATTCAAGACCCCTTGAAGGTATCTGTGAAACATGGTCAAGTCGGTCTGCCAGATTACCTGCTTGGATCGGTGAAATTGCTAGGTCTAACAGGTGAACATGTCTAAGGAACCAATTTCCTCTTGAGCTCAGGAATGATTGGCTTGGTCACGTTAGGTGCTAGTCCCTGGTATTAAGCGCACCTCTTATTTCAGTGACCCAGCCCGTAGCAATTTATGCCACAGTAAAGTTTGGAGATTTAAAGTTACTTAATCCTCTGATCAGTTTTTGTAGAGTAGACTACTTGAAATCTTTGTATCCCTTAACGTTTGCGAAATGTCCATTCATTATGTTAATGTTACTATGTCGTTAGTTTGTTCCTTTGATTGTTTTTGAATATAAGTATTCAGTTCAAACTCATTCTGAAAATTCACATACATTCTATACTTTTCTATATTTTGACAACTGTGCCTTTTGGAGAAAAATGGCCTGCACTAGTTAAATTTATTGCCAAAAGTGTGACTGTTTTGGTTCTCTCTGTTTGCAGACGTTAACACAGCCTCCTGGATCATACTTTAAATACAGAGCTCTCTCCGCGTTGTATCAACTCGGTTTTGACATCAAATTGTTACACAAGGTATAAACCATTGGTATATACAGTATTCAAAACTTCATAACAGCAGCTGAAGATAGTTTGCCATATTGAACTTTGACATTTTTAAATTCTGTTTAATCAAGGGAAAATGAGTCTGCAAGATCCATGTTTCTTGTTGTTGTTGTCAGTTTTTTTATATGAAGAAGCAATAATTTTGTTGATTTGTAATATTACCAATCATAATCCCTTGAGTTTCCTTGAGCAGTGTTACGTACACAGAAATGAACCAGCTTGATAAATTCATTTAATGCTGAAATGAAATCATTTATATCAACTGTGAAATCATGGTGCAGTGTGGTACAGACGTGTGGTACAAGGATAACATCATGAGTACCAGTACATGTACAGTAGAGTTGCACTTGTTATGAGTTGCGAGTACATTGTACTTAGCATGAATGCAAATACTTCATCTATACACTAGTATCCATAGTAGATTGCCAGAGTAGGAGTATTGACTCGTGAGTATTACACAACTATGCTAGCATACGAGTAATGACTCGTGAGTAAACAACTATTCTAGCATCCGAATATGGACTCATGAGGGCGGGTAGGAGTAAACACAACTATGCTATTGAAACAAGCCGCTGCAAGGCTTTTGATCCTTTGGCGGTGCACCCAAACTAAGCTAACCAGTTTCTCTGCTAGAACAAAAATCACCCAAGTTGATATCAGTTTCCCTGGATATAAAGCTTACAACGATTTTAATTTGCTCAACTTGACATTCCGCTTACATATTGCCAACGATTTAAGTGACACTCAAATCTTTATGCCCACATGTCATAAATGAAGAGAAGTTTCTAGTAAATGTGTAACTGCAGATGGTATAAAACCAAACTCTCAGAGAAGTAATCATAAAATATGAGCAGATTTCCTTTTTGTTTTCTTGCAGGAGCCGTTAAGTTCATTTTCCTCCCCATCAACAGTTAGGAGCTTTAACTCTACGGTAAGAACCTATTTTGTAAATTATAACTCTACTGAAGTACTCACACATTCTGCAGCAGTGACTCTATAATGGTAAACAGATATTATGTAACTCTAACTTTACTTCAGTAATCACATATATTGTAACTATTGTAATCACATAGTTTGTATCTGTAACTCTACTTTTGTAATCACATATTTGCAACCGTAACCCCTACTCTAGTAATGGCATGTTTTGTAAATGCGTCAACATCAAGAAGGTAAAGTCACTCTGTAATCATGCGTTTCATGGCATTCTGCATAATTGCAAGCTGTTGTTGTTTTCTAACTATTCCTTGCCTTATTCAAGTTGGACTACTAGTAAAAGAAATGTTCGCTTCTTCAGTCCTCCTCCACCTTGTCGTATTTAGTAATGTATAGCAATGTACTATTCATATTGGGGAGACAAACTCAAACTCAATTTACGTATAACCCGCAAACTCCATGAAATCACAAATTTACTTCAAGCTCTATGAAAGCATTTTTGGTATTAATGTAAAAGTAACATTCAAATTGATAAACACGAAGAAAACTTACAAAAGGACTCTCCTATGTACATATCCAACAGTCTAAAAATAAACAAACACATGATTCTATCTTCCAGGATCCTGCTTATCTCTATTTGACCCAGTTGACACCCAAGCAAGACCTCTTCTTGAGACACAACCTCTCACAACAACAGGCCTTTGTCTTTGTCTACTTCATGCGTCAGTCTTTATCGAAGAGAAGCGCAAAATTGACGGAGATAATTGAGTAAGTGCAGAACTGAAGTTAGGAAGGCATGGTCTTGATTCCAATATTTTATGTTCTCTGGTTAACTCTCTCTCCTCTCCCTCCACCTCCCCTCTCTCTCTCCTTCTGTCTCTGTTTTTGTTCATTCTTTGCCATTTTTCTTTGTATAAGTGGTGCATTTGCTTTGCTAAAGCCTTTCCTTCCTAAGATTCTCCACACTTTATATTTTTGGTATTTCTCATATTCCTCCTAATATTACTGGTTTATATTTGTTACATATTCAGATTCTGCATACATAATATGCTCTGCAGCCCTCATTACAGATTCTGTCAAAACAATTGTCTTTTGATTGATAATCATCTAAAGTGCAATAAGTGAAGGCCAAAGGTCAAAAGTTATCCACCTATATTTCTGTATGGCGCCATCATAATGGTTACCCAAAAAGCTATAAAAGTTGGAATGTGTCAGCACAAGTGAAATATGTCTGCTGAACATTAAATTTCCTGTAAATTAATTTACATCAAAATGCTAATTTTCTGAGCTTATGAGGCATACCACTTTAAACTTAGACTTGTAATATGCAAAGTTTTGAAGTTGTCAAAAATATTCACAAATATAGAATAGCTTCTTTTAAAATGAGACTTTGCTGTGGTCTGAAGATGACAGTTTGGAACACAATATAGATATGCAACAAAGGAACATGTAATTTATAATATATCGGGGTAAAGCAGTCTTTTTGGTGACGTTTTGATACTTTTCTAGTGTAAAATCCCATAACAATCATTTCATAATTAGCCTGAGTGATCAATCTTCCTTTGAACTACTGTCATAAACTGAAAGTTAATTTAGAAACATTTTCTGATTTTCTCTTTGCATGTGATTGAGAATAGTTGGAAAATAAAAATGTCAGAGTAATGGCATTCCTTAGGAGGATTGAATCCAGTTGTGGTCGCACCAAGGCCCACACCCCACCCCCATAGGGGCAGGGGGTAGGAGCCGGGGGCACTTCCCCCTCCCCACTTTTTTCCTATAGCACATGTGCCCTACTGGCAAATAAAATGTGCCCCTTGATGAAGAATTGTCTATTGGATATCTTAAGTCTGTTAATTTTAATATTTTATTTTAATTATTCACATGCACCATAATAGTGTTGATAGCATACTAACACATCATATATATTTAAGTGATATGGCCGGTGTATATCGGTTTATAGCATAACGAGTGGTGGTTGTGGAATGAGAAAGTGCCCCTCTGATGTTGTGCCCCCCAACTTTTTGGAAGCTCCCTACCCCCTGCATGGGGGCCTGGTGACGAACACCGAAAGAAATGACCCATTTGCTAAAGACGTTTGCCGACTGTAGGCCAACAAAGAGGTTATAATTGATATTAAATGTGCAGTCAGCAAACTAGATGGGCCCCATGCATAGGCATAGAAGCAACCCCCCCAGCACCCCCCCCCTCCTACGCCTATGGCCCCATGTACTCTTTATGTCCCATTGATAGATGATATTATTAAATTTCTTAATAACTTCTCTCCTGATACCCCATGGGGACAAATTCATGTGAAAATCCTGTCCTCACCAGAGAAAGCCTGAAAGAGCAATATCATGTCATCTGGAGGTGTCAAATGTCACAAAACTTTTAAGACAAACTTGGCTTTTTTTTTCGATAAAGCAAAATGAACACATGCAAACTCTCTCTGGATAAACAATGCCCAAAAAATATGCGACCAAACATGTCAGAAGTTGAACTGCTGTTAATCTGTAACGCGAAAGCGAAAGGGAATTGTCAGGATTTTACTGTCAGGCTGAAGGCTTTTGTTTTAGTTTCATTTATAACTCACCCGTTGACATATTTAGCTAATTCCAAGAAATTTGAATTCGCAGAAGTGAGGTTGCGGCAAAGGGAATTGATTTGCCAATATGGGAGGTTTTTGCATCTAAATATATCTCCTTATTCTTCAACTGTCGGTTTTAGATTTCTTTAAACCTACTGAGAGTGGAATTTATTGAAAGTAGTAGCAGCCTGTTAGGGAAAGTGTTTTGATGGAGGGTTGAAATATTCGATATGTCCTTAATATTACTTGAAGTTTTTGTTTCTGGTGATCACTAGTCTTGATAATCTCTGTTTAAATGTAGAAAGAGTTGAATGAGAAGAAGGTTTCAAACAGTCAAGCATTGTAATAAATTACAAATTTGTTTGAAAAAATGTATAAAAGAAGATCTTTATTAGATTAAGAGAGGAAAAGAATTAACGGAATTTAAATAAATTAAAAGGAATGGCTAAAGGAAAAACAAGGTACCCGTTCCAACTCCCCCCCCCCCCCCCCCCCCCCACAGACACAGAATCACATAACTGTTTTTGTAGGCTAATATCAACCATCCTCCAAGAAAGCACAGCCATATGATTAGGTTACTGTTCAACTCCTCACCCCCCCCCTCCCCCACTCTACTTTCTGCACAGAATAACACCACTCTGTAGGCAAGTATTGGAAGGGCATGTCTATGCCCCATGGAAGTGGGAGTTTTTCCACAAATTCTACAGTTTATTCAAAATAGAAGTTTCAACAGTTGTGTTATTGAGGTGCCTTACGAAGTTGCTGAGTATCGCTAGAAAAGATTTCACATGCAAAATTTCAGCAATTTTACAAGATACACATTGCGTACACATTCCTCTATATCTTAGTCATTTCTAACTGTTTATTGTGTATTTCCTGCGAAGCAAAACCAGTTTTTATTTCTTTAGTATTTAGTATTTATCTTTTTTTTTGGTCTCTTTGTCATTTAGAAAGTGGGCCCCTGGGTGCTCTCATATCGTAACAGAGATGGGTTTATCGAAGAAGACCCGCTCCGGAGATGTTAATGGGGAGACGCTGCTGAGGATATTTATGTCCATTTGCGAGGAGGATACATTCAACGGTAGTTGGATGGGGGAGGACGCAATGACCTACGCCCTCAAAGCTATCCCAGCAGCGTTATGATAAGATGTGGAGAGACATCATACCAATCAAGATGTGGAAAGAGATCATACCAATCAAGATGTGGCAAGACATCATACCAATCAAGATGTGGAAAGAGATCATACCAATCAAGATGTGGTAAGACATCGTACCAATCAAGATGTGGAAAGACATCGTACCAATCAAGATGTGGTAAGACATCATACCAACCAAGATGTGGTAAGACATCGTACCAATCAAGATGTGGAAAGACATCATACCAATCAAGATGTTGAAAGTCATCATACCAATCAAGATGTTGAAAGACATCTTACCAATCAAGATGTTGAAAGACATACCAATCAAGATGTGGTAAGACATCATACCAATCAAGATGTGGAAAGACATCGTACCAATCAGTCTTGGCTGTGGTCACCACATATTAACTCAGGTGCTTGTTCAAGGGATGTTCCAGTGGCGGACTATGTAAACACTTAATATGACAGAAAGAAAAAAATATTCTGCTTAAAAACTTACTTGAGAACCATCTCTATCTTGTAAACCATCTCCATATCTTGTCAATTTAAACTTGAAATATGGTTGATTGAATGTATTACCTATTTTGACTGGCTAATACATCCCTTTAAGGCAGGAAGTGGATCTCAGTAGGTGGTATGTAATGTCATTATGGTAGATGTAAGCTAATTTTGACAGGATAAAACATCACGTTAAGACACGTGATATGTAATATCATTTATGCTAGGTGTTCTTACATACACATTTCTTTCTATCCTATTACAATAATCCAGTTGATTTGTCCTGGACGTGGTGGTAGATTTGCTAATAGCTGTCTATTTTCCCAGTATTTAACATTTCATTCCAATTGCATATTTTGTAGAAAACATTTACATCTGTGGATAAATGATTTTAATTGTTACAAGGGGAAATGAAAAACATTTTCAGCCATGATAAACATCATTCGTTCTGCTGTTGCCATTTGCCAAAAAAAATCAACAAATTTGGAAAAATCATGTTTCTACCATGTACAAAATTGTCTATGAGGATGTGGTATTGACCTCCAGGTGCAAAAGCCAAAAATTTCCAGCAAGTTTGTTTCAAGCAATCAAATTGAGCCACTGGAGTATCCCTTTAACGACCAGCCTAGGAGATTTGGTTCTCAATAATAGCATTGAGTTTATGTATACAATATTGCATGTTAGGAGGGAGTGTGGCCTTGAATAAAATAACAAGATCAAAGCCTTGTCCATTTCCGTTTCATCTGAAAGGCTTTCCTCTGATTACCTCAATGGGTCAGTAACACGTAATGCAGACACCTTTGCCCCATATTCAGTACATTTGCTGTGTGTGATATTCTCATTCAAACTCTGTTGAAATTTTTCGGAGAACTCTTCGTTTTGATGAATCATGCAAACGCATTAAATATGTGCAAACTATGACGTGGTTTGTTGCGTGCGTCAGAATTCTTTATTTTTGCCCAGAATAAGTTAACCCCTAAATTACAAGCCGACATACGTATATCATTTGAATAATGTGATGTTCCTCTTTTCAAAGAAGACAATGAAATATTACAAAACATCCCCTTAGGCCACAAACTTTCAGTGTTCAGTGTCCTTGAAACAAGGTAGTGAAAACAAAGGAATAACATAACAGAAAATTAGGCAGTCACTCCATCAATGTCTATAATTAGCTAATGTTTATACATAAATGAAACTAGAATTGAGAAAAAAAAACTTATAAAATGGTCAATCTGTGATGTATTTTGATGGGGGTTGCAGCTATTTTCAAGATTTCGAATGCCTATTATAGTGATTAGGACAATGTTTTCCATAGGTGTCCATAGACCTTTAACATCACTTTGAAACGTTTGATGTCCTTTTTAAAAACATCAATTTTCTTTTTATGAGTTTGATTTTAGGGTAGGGAAGGAACAGCTGGGGATTGGAGGCAGGGGGGGGGGGGGAGGGGCTTGTTATACATGAGATTTGAGCATAATCATACAAGATAAAAATTGATTGGCTTTATATCGCCATGAATATTAATATCTCCATTGATAGAAGCAGGGAAAAGCAATTTCTTTTAGCGATTT
>KN882723.1:148576-160399 GCA_000934455.1 Apostichopus parvimensis
TGAAATATTTAATACTACAGCAAAAGAAAAAGTTGGTATGTATTAATGGGACTAGTTTTCTGGGACTGGGCATTCAGGGCAGGCCAAATTATAATCTTGTCTAACTTGGCAAAGTGTCTCTGTCTCATGGAAGATTGTCACCCAAGAGCAAGTATATGTCACAGGGATTCTCATCATGAATTTAACCCGAGACAGAATGAACGTTACCAACTATAGAGCAGGGTGACTTACCTTCCCACCATCACCTTCTCCGGTCTTCCAGTGGGGGGCCTAGGCTGCAGACCACCCTGGGATCCTCCCGAAACTGAAGAAGAGCGACTATCCTCCGAGGACTTGGTTCGTCTGTTAGAGGAGGGTCGGTCAGAACTGTATCTGTTGCCTCTCATCTCTCGGGAGGACTCTCCTCGTGGCGTCGTCGAAGGCGTATTGTCCGGTAGAGTGACCGATGTTGTTGTGGCCCCATCTATGGGCGAATGACGGGTCAGCCTCAGCTCTTTGGAATCCATTTCTTCTTTTAAGTGATCATGATCATGATCATGAACAGCCCCATCTTTGCCTGTTGCCCTTGAGGCCTTCTCATCTTTGGACGGACTACTGTTTGCCTTCCCTTGAGACTGGGTCGGGTTACTTGAGAGTTCGTTTCTCCTCAACCTCAATTTCGCTAGTTCGTCTCCCATGGAGGCACTTATCGGTGACACTTTTTCGTTTTCTTCGCCGTCAGAGAACGTTTCTAATTCAAAGACTCCTTTGCCGTGAGCCATTTTGATTCTCCTCCTCCTCTGTCTGGGTGTCAGGGTCTCCCAGGCGAGTCGGGAGGAGGTGGAAGCGACGGAATCGGTGGCACTGTCT
This sequence comes from Apostichopus parvimensis, assembly GCA_000934455.1. Lineage (NCBI taxonomy): Eukaryota > Metazoa > Echinodermata > Holothuroidea > Aspidochirotida > Stichopodidae > Apostichopus > Apostichopus parvimensis. The sequence goes on from KN882723.1 coordinate 149,426, forward strand.
GGATGTTCCTCGTCCTTTTTGACCAGTCTCTCGTGACCGGACTTGGGCGCATGGAGTCTGCCCGAACTGGGATCTACGAATACTTCATCAAAGGAGGACCCACTGTCCTTCCTGGATGTCTTATTGGCAGGGCTCTTGAGGTGATCTGTCCCGCCGGATGTGTCCGAGGGGCTCGACCTCCTGTAGTAGGACAGAACGACGGGCCCTGGGTCCGTTCTGTTCCGCAATCTTTTAGCTGAAAGAGCGGATTTCATAGCAGCAGTGATTTCTCGTTTCTTGATCTGTCTGGGCAGACCTCTCGAAGAGGTCATCGTGGTCTGCTTTCCTGTAGAGTCTTGAGACATGTTTATTGCACTTTGTTTACTTACATTAGCTTGCACGTGACTTGCACCTGAAATGATACTCGCAGCACCGCTCGCTTCTTTATTGACTGGGGTCTTCAGACCGTCTTCGTCTGAAAACATACCCGGTGTCGCTGTGGGAGGCGTGCTAGGTGAACCTAAGGAAGGACCATTATTTTCTAACTTGATCCTCAGATTGGGGGCTTTGGGCAGGGATTTCTTCTCCCTCCGTGCGGCCTCCTTCTGTTGTCCATCTATCGATTCGGCTTTGTCTTTACTCGGTTGATTGTCTTTCGCGATCGACAGTCTCAAATTAGATTTTTGTAACTTATGGGAAGTTTCCTTCTTCTTCGAGTTGTCTCTCTCCAAGCTGGAAGTTGACGCTGCTCTGGGTTTGTTTTGCAGGATTCTTCTTTGAGCTTTCGGCGGTTGCGACTTAACCATCTCATCTTTGCCAATTTCATGGTGCTTGTTATTAGAAGAATTGATCTTTTTAGCTAGAGAAGATTTCGTGGAAGGTGAATTAATCTGCAATAAGGCTTCCTTGCACGGCGCTTTGCCTTTCTCCGAAGGCTTCCTGTCCTCCTCTCTGAGGTCCTGCTTTGCAGGAGAAGCCTCGGTAAACATACTAGGTTCGAGTCTTTGCGTTGCACACTCGGAGAAATCTCCTTCTTGAAGATAACTATGCATGACGGCGTACGTGGATGGATCGCCGAGATGCTTCGACCTTCCGTCCCCCTGTAGCCCTGTCCTGCCTGAATCGGGAGGAGAATGACAGGAATCATCTCTGCTCTCCATGGAGGGAGCAGAGAGCTTGCGTCTCTCCATCCTGGGCGACAACGACATCGTGGACACTCCTCTTTCCACCTGCGACGGTGACGAATGAGGAACCCTGGTCGCACTTTTTGAACGTTCGTATTTTAACCTGCCCAGTTTGTTCTGCAGTAATATCTTTGGAACCTCCGGTAACTTCCTTCCTTTCCCGGATGTTCGTCCCACAGAGCTAGGACCAGAGTTCTCGGTCCTGCCGCTGGGCGAAGCCGGGGAGCCCCTGCCATTATTTCGAGGTGGTACGTTGGGGAGCTGTCTGACTTTCACAGGACTGCGCCCTCTACTCTTACCCGACCCCGATGCAGTGGTGCTGCTTTGCCCTTCCGTATTGGAAGCACCACTTTTATTGCTTTTATCAAAACTATTTTGTCTTTGAAGGACACATTTGCTTCTATCCTTGGCTTGCTTTTCAGAATCTTTTGTACCGTTATTCTTTGCGACTTTAATTTTTGGTGTAGGACTCCTCCTTGGGCTGCCCTTTGGCGATTTACCTTCAGCTTTCTCAAACTGATCGAACATGGATTCCATCCTGGCTCTGTATTTGGCAGTGGTGATTTCGTTTGGCTTCCTGCCAGTGTCTCGATTCGTCTCTGCCGCGGAGGTATTCATATCACCGTTCTGGAGGAACCTCCCGGAGCTGCTGGACGATTCTCTTCTCTCTGGTTTCAATCTATTCTCTTTGACTCGCATGTCCTTCTCCAAATGCACCTCTTCCACTTCATCAAAGAACATCTGCTCCATAGCTTGTCTATCTGCTGAAACTTTCCCAATCAGGGATGACTGCAACCTGCCAACAAAGGCTTCATCGAAGTCATCATCTATAACCTTGGCGGTCTTCATCCCATTGTTCCTCCTAGGGGACTGCTGCTGCTGCCCTTTCTCTTTACCAATGTCTTCTTGTTTTCTCCCATCCTCCTTGGACTCTCTCTTCTTGGGTTCTCCTCCCAGTGTTCTATAGATCACTTTAGATGGAGGTGTGCTGGATTTTATCTTCTGTGCAGATTTACCGTCAGATGTCCTGTCAGAGCCGCTGCCTCTCGGGGTATCGACCGTCAATGCATTGGCTCTCGTATCCGCGGTCACACCTTTCGATGGGAGGCTTCCAGAGCTCCGACTGTTACTGACGTCTTTCGCCGTCTGCTTCGTATTGATCTGAGGCGTCTTCTGCTTGTTTCTGTTCTTTTCGTTTTCTTCCTCCACTTCTGAGAAGCTCGACTGGAAGATGTCCTCCATCATCTTCCTGTCGTTGTTTAGCCGAGAATTGACGAGCGAGGCATCGTCTTTTGGTTTGTTGTTACCCACCGACTTTCTTGCGTCTTCTTGAGACTGTTTCTTAGTTATCATGTCTTTAGTACTGCTATCTGGTTTGGAGTCTACTTTAGTCTTGTTCTGTCCATTTCTCTGGTTGTTGTCTTTAGTTTCCTTTTTGGTCTCATCAATGTCTTCTTTGGTTATTGGGGACGTCCTCCCAGTCTCACCCTTCGGGATCTTGTTAATGTCTGCCTTATCGTCTGCTGCCCCCGTGGAACCCTTCTCCTCACTTTTCTTAAGCTGAACCTTTTTGGGGGGAGGAAATGTGAATTCCTTGGGTTTAATGATTTCAGCTTTGATCTCGGACTCTACGGGTTGCGGCGAGACGCTTTTATTGCTAGCGATAGATGAACTCTTGGAACGACTGCCGAGAGCCTTTGGGCTCTGGAGGGTCACTTTAAATACCTTCTCTTCGTGAGAAGGTGATCTGACCAGACCCTGAGTATGGTGCTCTGTGTGCTTCTTCGGCATCACAAGCTTCTTCTCTGTGGGCTTGGTTTTAACTTTCTCTGACGACGGACTGGACTGTTTGAGTTTTTCAACAGCGCTCCTTGGAGGCAGCTGCTGTTGATTGGTGGGATGTATTGCATCGTTGACGGCTTTATTTACAGGCACTTCTTTACATTCTTCCTCCGCTGGAGGTGTTGAAGGAGGAGGAGGGGACTTCTTTCCCAAGGCCACCTCTTTCGTTTGCATAGATTTATGAGCTGTTTCACTCTTTTTATCTCCAGTTTGTTCCCTAGAGAAATTTTCAGTTTTGGGTACATTAGCACCTCCTTCAGTTCTTTTTGCCGGGAGGCTTGCAACATTTTGTTCGGGGACAGCTGTTTCAGTGGTTCTTGGAACATTTACTGAAACTTTATCCGCAGCAACTGGAACGGCGCCCTCTTTCTCATTAGCCTTTTTGTCATCTTTTGAAAGGGCTTTCGCATCATTTTCATTTCTCAATAATTCCTGGGCGTCTTTGACCTCCTCTGTTTTAATTTCTATCTTGACACCTGTTTGTTTGTCCACTGGCTGTTTAAGATCTGGTTGGACCTTTATAACACCGCCGTATTTATCGATGTCCTTATCCTCCGGAGCGCCCTCTGCAATCTCTACACCCTTTGTACTTATCACCTGGGTGACATTCTCGTCCCTCTCACTCATCCCAAACTGCTCCCCGCGGAATGTGCTAATTTCTCCCTCGATGATTGCGTGACTGTCGTGCGCCCTCAGTGTCGGTTTCTTCTTCTTCTGGAGCATGCGACGTTTACGGTCGGACGATTTCTTTTTCTTGGACGGTACTTTAAGTTCATTGCTTTTCCCTTTCTCCTTGTTGAGTTGTGTCTCTTCCGGTCTCTTTGCGTCGACCTGAGGGGATTCATCTCTCTCTGGAGATTCTTCCTCCCCATCTTCGTCTCCGACTTCCTCCTCTTCCTCCCCTTCCTCCTCCTCTTCCTTCCCTTCTCTGTTCACCTGCTTCTCGTTGTCATCCTTTTCGTTCCCTATGTCAGGTTTCTCTAGATGCAGTTCGATACCCTCTGGATTGACCGGCTCTACATTGACCCTGGGATTGTTGCTCTCGTTATCTTCAATCGCAACCTCTGTGTTTCCTGGAGCAGCATCCAACCTGAGGAGATGAGACAAACAGACGCACTAAATCACCAGCCATATCAACCAACTTAATGACAATGTCTCATTTGTGTGGGACTGTATTAAGGGTTGCATTGTAAAAGTTGGTCTATAACTTGACACCATCTTGATCAAGGGGCATAATATTCACTCTTAATTCCAAACACCTCCATCAAACTAAGATATATATATATGTGTGTATATATATAAATATACATATATATAAAAATGTTAACAACCGGTTGGAAACTCCTGACTACCGAGGTACTTAACTCATCATAGAAAATATTGTTTCACATATTAATGTATTGTTTTATTGCAAACTTTCTAATGTAAACATTTCATTAAACCATTGGTATTAATTTATTACTAAAAATTCCAGCAACCAACTTTGTCAGAGCCAAAAGTTATCATTCATCCTGTTACATTCCAAGCTTATTGACTGAAAGGACCATTTGATGTTTTGTTTTTTTCAAATTTGATGAATTTGCTGACAATGCAGTTTTAACTTGTCCATATTTTATGGTGAGGCTAGTCAACACAGAAGGTGTACCCATCTGATTAAACCTACCCTGGTTGCTTCTGCTCCTTATGTGGACTGGTGGATGTGCCGGTGGTGGTCGTCTGAGAGGCATCCTGGCAGATCTTCTCCCAGTCATAAGGATCGGTATCCCTGACACCTTTTCTCTTCATACATTTTTGCAGAAGTGAATGCAAGTACTGAAGAAAAGAAAGGCGCAGAAAAAGATAGACAAACGTTACATTTCAAAAGATTGGTATGAATTTAATGAATGTACATTTCAGGAATAAATATGCCATACCCTGAAAAAAAAAAGTGTGTACTGAAAGTGGATTTTAAAGGCCACCACAATGAAGTAGTTGAATTTTGTATAATTATAGGATAATTTATACAGTCATAAAAAATATAAAATAGTTTTCCAGCAATTTATATATCCCTTTCCTTGTGTTTCATACAGACATAAGTTATTGTTGCGAATCAAGGGAAGGATGGTTTTACCAACGGCCAACAAACATAGCTGCTCTTTAGAGGACACACTTTGAGAGGTAGATGGAATGCGACCAGCGATGTCTGGTCACCATGGGTGGTCAGTGTCAACAATTTTGACCAGGTCACTCTAGACACTCTAGTAGAGTGAGTGTGCACTAGTTATGTGGAGACTGGTAAGTGGAGAGCAAAGTATTAAGATCATCACACAATTCTATACTACCAATAGCATTATTATTATGACAGAGCACATTTTCAAGTGACAGATTTGAAAGAAAATTTCTACTCTTTAAAATGTTTTCCAGTTGATTATTTAATATAATGCGTAAACGGGCAGAATGTACAAAATAACTTTCCATTTCGAGAGGTTACCATATTGTGATCTCTTCCACATCAAGCTTCTAATTCCCTTTCAAACAATTTCAAAGGCTACCCTAAATCCTTATATATCCCTTTCTTGGGGTTTAATACAAACACATTGTTGCAAATAAAGGGAAGAATGGTTTTACCAACGGCCAACAAACATAGAGATCTTGACTCCCCTTTAGATGACACACTTTGAGAGTTAGTTAGTGCCTACACATGAATTATTTATTGTGTTTGTAAGTTTGCATAGCACTTTGAAGTTATCAATGAAAACACTTAATTTACAGGACAGTTCATTCTGTGTACAAAGACTGCTGCACATCTTTGCATTTCTTTTCTCAATTGATGAGCATATTGCATGACATTTCGGTTACGCTATACGAGATAAATTAATTCTGCCTTGGACTCCTGATTGATATCGAATGAAGGACAAAGTTACCTGATAGTCTGGTTTATCTGCATATTGAAGTTCCTCTATGTGTTCTAGGAAGGGGGTGAATTCTGAAGGCATGTGTTTAAGTAGCAGTCTATGGTCATATTTCTCTTTCATAAGACCAACTTGTTCCTGGAAACAAAAGAGAGAAAGAGGTTTGAAAAGGAAGACAAAGGTATAAAAGCAAAAGGAATTAGAAAAAGACAAATAGGAACATAGTTAGGCTGTCGATTAAATAATATCTGTTAATAAAATTATATGCAGACTACCATTGTAAAGCTATCCACACATGTTTAGGATGATTTTTCATCACAACCAAGAACCGTCATGATTACTGTCATTTCAAATTTACATCTTGGAAGTACAAAAGAATCATCGCTGCTAGGTTCCCTTCCAGACTGTTTTTTGCCTTTCTACGGAGTAGTCCTGAAAACGAAAACCAGTGCAAACCTCCTTGAAGGTCGTATCCAGCCAGGAGAATCTAGAACCAACTCCAAGGCAAATTAGGGGACAATGATCTCATTAGGTATCACCATAAACTCATGGTACATTCGTGGGTGTATGAGAAAGTTTTCTATTGGATTGAAGCCTTCGACTTGACACATCCTTAACGATAACATGCATTTATTTTGTTCATGAAAAATGAGGACATATTCTACTTCATTTCATACTTCCCCAAACCCCCTACTTGACCCTGGTCCCTTGGCTGCAGCTCCTCTTGACCCACAACACCCCCCCCTACACCCCTGCCACCTTTCATTAGGCCTGTGGCAGTGTGCCCAACTACAATTTTTCTATTTTGCATTTTATAATAAAAGGTACGTGCATTAATGGGGGTCACTTAAATGTCAAATGTAAATTGTAAATGTCAGTTTTCATACACGGTTTAGCATTTTCACAACTTACAGAGCTGTGGTTACAAAATCAAATTGTTCACTTTATCTTTATCAGGAGTTTAACTGGTCTGAACATTAAAAAACAGCGATGAGAAAGCCTTCTCACCTTGTCTTTTATTTTCCTCCACGGAAGCTGACCGACCACAAATTCAACGAGCATATAAACAAGAGAAAAGAGATCGTCATGGCGACCCATTTCCTGTAGTTTGGAAGATTGAAAATATCATAAAATATTAACCACAAAAAAAACATAAAACAAAAACAATGCTCAATACCACCGGAGTCAACTCCGGGATTACTCACATTCCAATTCCAACCATGAATTTTTCCAATCAAGATTTTATGCTCTGTCCTTAAATTACCATTTCATTTTCGGACATTGACTAAAACGACCAACATTTTGATAGATACCACTGATTACCATTCAGACATTTCACATTGTCTGTTGATTTATTTTATTGTTTTATTGTGTTCCTAAGAATCCAATCTCTGATGAACTATCAGTAGCATTACAACATCAAAACAACTTCCAATTGAGGCTGTGACTTCAATGTCCAAAACTAAATCCTGACCAAACAACAACATCACCCATACCACACAAACAAAAACTCTGACCAAATGAGTTGTACAAACAACCATATACATTTTGCACCATATAAACAGTACCATAATGTTTTAGTCACATGTCAGCAAACAAGTTGTAAATAAATACATGTGTGGCAGCAGACCAGAGCAAGGAACTTCAACAATAATGCAACCTCTCTACTTTAATAATGAAAGTCCCTTGAACATACATTACTTCCGGGTTTTTTTTTTTGATCTGATACCTCAATTAAATAGAGATCGAGTTAATGTTTGCAAGTATCTACTTCAATTTGCTTGGAATCCTTCCGCCATGCCTCATGAAGAAAATGACTAAAGTGATTGAATATGGTTTAATTACTATTTGACCCAGACAGTAGCTTAATTGGAATGCTAACATGAGTCATAAATTAATCTACTTGAAGCCTTCTCCTTTTGTCATGTGACATCCTTCGGATCTCTGGGATACCTTCTTAGCCGGCAATTACATTCTTTGTTAAGGCTTCAATCAAAAGTATCAAAAAGCTTTCATACTCTGCGATTGCCAATCTGGACAACGAGGAGATTCTCAACATTGTAATAATAGTACCATTGTAGATACTGTTATCAAACGTTCAGGTTTTACCAGGGGCACAAGATAGACAAAGGGTGAGTCAGAGAAGATCCACGCATAGATATATACATTACAAGGATGTGGGAAGATAAAACTATAAGGCAGCTGGCTATGTTTCAGCGATACAAAAAGATACCGAGTTGAATTACTTTCTGGCAGATTCGCTAGTGCTTCCTTGACAGTGCAATTTCATTGGTCCTTGCAAAATGCTATGAAATATTTCTTCCCTTTGAAAACAATTTTAAGATTCATCACTTACTGACAAGTTCAGTACAACTGTCTTATATCTTGTTTTATGATTAAACACAATAATCGTCATCATCGCTATGAAGTTCTCTCTGGAAGACAATGGCTTATACTTAAAATAAAAAAATAAACATTTTATTTACTCAAAAAGAACATCATTTTTCCCCCCAAATAAACAAGAGTTCAGTTTTCAAATATCAACAAAATGCTATATTTATAATTATTCAATGTTGTGCAAAAATCTCTGGTTGACTGGCTCTCAGTCCTGGACAATATTTACAACCTTTAAAAGATAAAAAACCTAATAAAACAGCTCATAACTCACCTTGTTTTTATGTGCATTGACAGATGCATACCGAACAGTTCCTCTAAATCCAGCGACTGGTCTTGGCTATAATAAGACAAGATGAATATTCATGGATGATTGTAAAATCTTACTGGTTTAGCACACTTAGGATCATGTGGATTAGTTCAATATGATATCTATTGTTTTGTCTTCCTTTTGTTGCTATTAATCAATTGCTTTCTATTTTTCACTAGCTGAAATCTTTTTTCTCTTTTTCACTACCCCAAAACCTCTTTCTCTTTTTCACTACCCAAAATCTCTTTTTCTTTCTCACTACCCAAAATCTCTTTCTCTTTTTCACTACCCCAAAATCACTTTTTCTTTTTCACTACCTCAAAAACTCTTTCTATCTTTCACTACCCTCTTTTTCTTTTTCAAGACCCCAAAATCTTTCTCTTTTTCATTACCCTCAATCTCTTTCCCTTTTTCACTACCCAAAATCTCTTTCTCACTACACCAAATCTCTCTCTCTTTTCACTACCCTCAATCTCTTTCTTTTTTGCACTACCCCAAATCTCTTTCTATTTTTCACTACTTCAAAATCTCTTTTTCTTTTGCAAGACCCCAAAATCTTTCTCTTTTTCACTACCCCCAAATGGCTTTCTCGTTACTTTCTTGTTTACTACTTTTTGAGAAAGCAATTGATTCAAACAATGCCATTAGTCTTCAAAATGGTGTCGCTGTATCATGGAGCGAAGTAGAGAAAGATTTCATTTCAGGAAATGAAACATTTTCCGCTAGAGAAGACTAACGGTACAGTCCACAAACAATTTGACAGCCTTTTTAAAGTATTTTGTTAATTGACATCCCACGCACTAATATAGTTAGTTTATTCTGAATATGGCATTCTTGAGGTGTTAGGAAAATTTGTGTCTTCCCAAAGAGAAACTCTCAGTGGAGATTCAAGTTACACTGCAACCATTTTTATTACCAGTTCACATTACATCGAGGAGTCACGCTCGTGTTATGATTTTGCAATCTGCGTTAAGGGAAATGTTAAAGTAGCTCACCGTTCTAACTTGTCCCTGAGAATTAGTGTACTGCCTCGCCAGTCCAAAATCCAGCATGTAAACTTTCCGGCACGTGTTGGTCAGTCTCCCCATCGCAAAATTGGACTGTTAGAATAATGATAATCGTAACAATAATTTAATGATTTATAGATCTAGTATTGCATAATTAGCAGACTGCAAATCACACACTGGTTAATTGAATAGATCAATAGTAGTCTCTTTACACGGATGTCTAGCATCTTCGATATTTCATGATAAACAAAATTCATAAATCTGATCACTGCTATGCAAAATATAAACATTAAGTCTTCTCTGAATTTTTACTAAAAATGCAAACTTTCAATAAATACGGGGGCAAAAATTTATCCAGATTATTGGAACAGTATGCCCGTAAGGGAGAAAGTTTGATCAACAGAGTACCCCCAGTGAGAGACAGCGGACAGTGTGCATGGAGACGGGGGGTAGGGGGGTGACAATGTTCTCATTTGAGCACCAGTGTGCCCATCTGAGTAACAGCCTCAGTTGGACACAAGAGCAAAAGACTTCACACCTTCTTCGCACATATCATTTGCGTGACCTTCACAAACCAGCTTCTGGTTTCAGATCAGCAACATTAGATGGAATAGTTTCAATAATTAACATCAACACACACGGCAACACATGAGTTGGCTTGTTTGTTGATAACACATTTGACCTGACCTGGAATACAGACATTTTACAGTGATTAACCTACTGATAAAAACTAGCATTTTTCCCTTTCGACTGATTGCACAACCGTCGGTTTCTTTAGTATCGGTATTTTGTCCTGCTTTATAAGATGTACTTGTGAATATCAACAATAGAAAATTTATCGGATCAAGAAAGAAAAAATATTTAACAAGTCAATTTCTCTTCAACTTGGTGTCTCACTCACGAAAACAGACTTTGTAATCATCTTTGCAATTCATTTTTTGTAAAAGATAAGTTAATGAATATGGAGATTACTTTTACACCTTGAAACAATCAATTCAAATCACTGACGATCGGTTTAATTAGAAATCGTTAGGGCTCTGTTTCATCATCGATAATTTACGGCATCCACTAATCGCTATCGTCTTATTGTTTTACATGTACCAGAGCACAACATAACGACCTACATACACTGAACAAAAGAACATAATTTTGTCCTGGAAGGTAAAGTCGAGGCAGACTAGAACACCGACAAATCACGTAACCATAGACAATCATTATCGAATAGCGGTGAACCTCGGCCTCCGTTCCGAAGGAAATAAAGCATACTAGCAATGGCTACGAGCCAGACCAAAGGCTGTCATCACCTGGAATTAGAGATACATTAATCGGGTTGCAAACTAGCATCAAACAAGGGCAATGAAACCCAG